>BGKB01000258.1:33435-63735 GCA_003116975.1 Aurantiochytrium sp. KH105 | reverse complement strand
CAACAGTAACGGGACCGTTGACCCGTAATGATAGTTCTGCGCTTGACTCAATCGGACTTTCAGACTCGAACTGCGCGGTTGAATTCGGCAAGTTGTGCTACGATATTTGCAAGTGCAGAATCAGCTTCGCCAGTCGCCAGCAAGGGCGCCACCTGCTGCCCCGGGCATCGCTTCGACCTACATGAACGCGAATGAGAACCAGGCGCCCGATGTTCAGGATTACCTCCAAGCGCGGCTTGCTGCCGCAATATATCTTCAAGAGGCTGCTCACGGCAACAAGGACAAGGCAATCGCACTCAGATCAACTGCAGACCGCCTCATTCAAGATTTCTACAAGAACGTACCGCTTCATGACTTTGGCGAAGCCGCTACACCGCGCCGAGGAAGCTCTTATTCATTGGCCTACTCCCAAGTCTTCTTCTTCTACAAGTCATCCTTCGTCAAGACCGGCTCCCTCGGCTACAAATATAATCAAAAAAACAATTCCATCGGAAAAAACGCACTTCAGATCGCGGGTGCTTTAGCCCCGCAGGGTATGCGTTTAGCGATGCCCGAAGCTACACTCCAAAGTCAGGAGATGCGCGGCAATGGCCAGGTAAACGCCGATGAGCGATGGGCGCCAAGCCAAACCAGTCAATTCACACGCCGCCAAGATCATGACCGAATTCTGCGCGCTCAAAGGTCGGCTTTCGGCAGAGCCGAGTGCGGTAGGAGGTCGGGCGAGATTGCCTCTGTAACCAGATTGCCGAGTGCGGTCGAGCCGGGGACAGGTTCTTGCAACTTGCCAATTAGAGTGCAAGCGATGCAAGCGCTTGTCGTATGGATGGGAAAACAAGTATCATACAAAAATCTAAGCCGAGACTTTCTCTACGAAAGTGAGGCTGGATGAACAAACCATCGCGGAGGTGACGGCACATGTTTGTCGAGGGTGAGAGCGATCTTTGCGTCGAGGAAACTTGAACGCTTGCGCTGGGCGATGGCGAAGATCGCAGTTTCCTTAGCAAGAGGAGGTTCCTACCTGCAGCGAGTCATGCTCAGGAAGGTCTCGATCAAGCGCTGCTCGCGGAGCCCGAACGATTCTGAAGCTTTCGCGTCGGCTCTCTTCTTCCGGCCAAGCTTCCTTTTCTCTATCTCGCAGACGAGAAGCGCGATGCACTTTATCCAGAAGAGTACGAAAAGGAGGGCACGAAAAGGAGGGCACGAAAAGGAGGGCATGAAGCCCTTGATTGTTGACGGAGATTCCCCAGAGGTCTGAAAGAATAGAAAGAAGAAGTTGATTTCAATAAACGTAAAAGAAATCCGTTTCGTGGCTAGCACGAAACGGAACGGGAAGGTAGTCTGATTGCTTCTCACGCTGCTGCTCGGAGAAAGCTTTGGTGTAGTTCAATATTCTGGTGGGTTTCGGTTCTGCCGGCTTCTGGCATCGGGTTTGGTCGCTGCCAGGTCTATTCGGCTCAGTGGTCCCTGGGTCGTGACCCTGGTCCATTTCTGCTATGTAGGTCTATGACTGTACTAAGGATATTTTGGGTGTACACACTGAATGGATCCGGCGTGTTGCGCACGTGCGGCGTAATGCTCTTTCATCGTGCCCTTCCGACGTTCGTCGTCGAGTGTCTACCTCTCTTATAGCAGTTTCCCGCCTGGCATTAGGTCTTTGGGAATGTGTGGATCAATACTTGAGAAAGAATTGACGTGGAAGAGAGAAGGGGACGTGGCATGCCATTGTACATCCCTGGGCTCACTGGCCAATCTACAAGACAGTGTCTTCCACCTTTGAAGAGAGCTGCTCAACGGCGCAGCTTGACGTTATATTGAGAATATGGACTGTAGGATGGATTCTGTTCAACGCTGATTGGCTACGGATGATTCGAGTCTGCTCGTGACGGGACTTCTTTGCCTCGGCGCCAGGTCCGAGACTTGGATAAGTGATGTGCAGAGGAGCTGGCGAGGAGCACGGGATTTGGTCACACTTCGCGGCTAGAAGATGTTCACTGCCGTGACGTTGCAATCTGCCCTCACATAGCACACTGATCACTGTGAAGGCTTCAGATGAGACTTTCCATGGGCGAAAGGTTGACATTATCTTGTCCATGCCGTCCAGCCATGGTGGCGTCATTCTTTATCCTCGATACGTTACTTCAAAGTCAAGATCACTTTCAGTGCTCATCACCTTGGGTTGGCTTTGCTTTGCCTTGCCTTGCCTTGCCTCGCCTTGCCTTGCTTCGCCTTGCCTTGCCTTGCCTTGCCTTGCCTTGCCTTGCCTTGCCTTGCCTTGCCTTGCCTTGCCTTGCCTTGCCTTGCCTCGCCTTGCCTTGCCTTGCCTTGCCTTGCCTTGCCTTGCCTTGCCTTGCCTTGCCTTGCCTTGCCTTGCCTTGCCTTGCCTTGCCTTGCCTTGCCTTGCCGCCTCGTCAGCAGCGCGCCCCCGCCCCCCACCGCGAGCACTGGACTTAATTAGCGCGCACTCCCCGACTAACCGTAACGCTCGCCCAACCTAACCACCGACCAATACGCGGACACGTATTGGGGCCTCCGGCAACCACCCCTCCGCATCGCGGGGCCCGCTCGGCCCCACCGCGTGCAGAAAGCTGCCCACCAAATTGAGTCTGTACGCCCACCACTTTTGTGCTGTTTGTCTGTCTACCTAACGACCGATCGTTACCCAACGCGCAGAGGGCCATGCAAGAAAGGTAGCCTACAACAGCCAGGCGCAAAACAACTCCCACAGACAACCCACTGCCTCCCTATTAGTGAGGGGCAACTCTTGTCACTGCGGAGGCTGTGGTAGTGACTGTGGCGCTGAGCCAGAAAAGGCAAACTTGAGAGTCTGCTTCAATCGCAGGCGAATAACGAAGGATTTAGCAAGCTCAAAACCTATACTTCACCCCAATGGCACAACAAATGATCTAACGAGTGTTACTGCGCGCCACTCGGTGCACGCAGACAACTTGAGTCAGCAGTGTAAACTTGGGACCCTCAGATCACGATGAAGCTTCATCGTACTGACCTGCGTTTTCTGCCATCGTCACGTCGGCTATTCTCTTCTTCGTAAGCCGAGCGAAGACACTTCATTTATTCACTTGACTCGATCAACCGATTCCAGAGACTTATCTTCAAAATTTGATACAGAACCACTCATCGGGGTCATTTAGGGCCGGCCGCCTTCTCAATCAAGCCAGTCAAAGCAATAGATGAACATTCTCAACACTTTTACTTACATGGCCATCGCTCCATTCCCGACAGAGAGAGTCCGAGTTTAGTTTATAAGCAAGGTAGGCGCCGTCGCTATATCTGTGCGAAATCGCCTTTCCGTTGTCCAGCTCGTCAGATCTCACTTCATTGACAATCCTTACGGCGTCTACATCAAAGCGTCAGCACCTAGACGCTTTTATCTCATGGAACATACCGCCACCCCGTTTGTTTCGCTTACCTATCGTACGCCCCACATTGGAATGTGTCAGTCAGTGCCTTGACTTCCTCAATGTCCGTTTCTTCAAGTTTTCGAATCAAAATGTCATTCTGCACAAAGCTCCTTTCAAATGTGACAGACGGCCGTCCGCAGGCCACCCCCACTTCCTCCAACGTCCCCTGTCCCCGTCCGCTCGCACTCTTTCGCACTCAACTCGGCGAGGGAAGTTGCTGCAACAGAAGCAAGCAGAACCAGCCGAGGACGCAGCGAGGGAAAATTCGCTTCAAGTGAATCGAAGTGAATGAAAAATAAACAAATGCTTTTTTCTTTTCTTTTTTCGGTAGGCCACGCGCGGCAAGTGAGCGAGCGAGCGAGCGAGCGAGCGTGCGTGCGAGCGGGTTTAGGTGCAGTCCAGCGCGAGCGGGTATGAGGCGCACCAGCCATGCATCCTGCGCGCTCCCAACGCCGTGCCGCTGCGCTTGCAGTGAGCAAAGAAAGAAAGAGCAGATCGATGTGAGCCACGTTCGACTTGGAGCACGTTGGCCAACTTGATCCAGAAGCTGCAGTGCCTGCCAGGAACCTTCGTCGGAGTTTGACCAGGCGCTGGTGCATAGAGGCGTAGCAAGCCCAGCGCTCTTTCTACCAGCCTGCCTACCGACCGACCAACGCTTCTCCGGCGTCTTTGCTCGTTTCGATCGTGCGGCCAGAGTGGGTTGGCGAGTCGCCCTCAGCAAATGTGTCTCGCGCCCTCAGCAAATGTCGAGCTCCGCCCCCGATAACAAGAAGGCCATGCTCCCTCTTTTACTTCGCGCAAGACGATGGCTGCACCTTTGAGCGTATCTTTCGCATGCCTTCAAGATCGAAGTCTGTACGCATCGGGGCTTGCTATGGCATCTGCGCTCGTCACCATTTCGGCTTTGTCGATCTCTCCGAGCTGGACGAGCTCGCCGTTGTTGTCCTTCTCGTGACCCTAGCCCCTGATTACATGTGTTTCTCCTCGTGCAATCTGCTGATAGTGACGTGCAAGGCGAAGAATGAAAAGTAGCAACCGACGCTATGCTCGCAGGTGCACAGAGTCCCTCCTTAATCTCGCTCAAGATTTTTCAAGATTACCCGAAATAGGCTATTCTGCCCTTGGTTCATCCGCTGTGGTGGCATTGGAGATAAAAGTTACTCGAGACTTTTCGGGACAGCGGCAGAGAATTTAGGGATGAGTCCGGTCATACGCAGTACCATCAAAGTAAAATTTCCACTTCAACTCCCGTGCCCTTGTTTACAAGCTGGTGTGTCGCTCGCTACCTCGCCTCCTGCCCCGTCCAGCCTTAGTCTTTCTTTCTGCTTCGTACGGAGGATGCACAGGCGGCTGGACTCATTGCAGACTCAGGGCCAAGGTATGCGTCTTCCTGTTATTTGGGAGACAAATCAAAACGTGACCTCAGCTTTCTCTACCACTTTGGGACCGTGCTCAAATCATGATCCCCATGCAAGGTTGCTGCCGTCGAGCTCTTGGCGCAGTGGTTAGAGATGTGCATCTTCAGGAATACTCCAGCAAAATGAAACATCTAGCACCGTGCTCTTGGTATGTCGAGGCGACTGAAGTTCACGTTTGGAACCCCAGCCAACAAGCATTACTTGGGGCATCTAAGGCCTCAATTTTTGTGTGCAATTGGGGCGTCCGAGACCCCAATTTTTTTATATTCGTGCTGTGAGTCTTTTCGAGTTCGAGCTTTTAATAACCGAATTTTGAAACTGGAAGCAACTTTTGTATGTCGGCATAGTATCGGATTCTGGCACAGCTAAGTGGAGATTTAGCAAAGTAATGCTGCGCGGTAGTTGAAGTCCTTGGGATTTGAGGAAAGACATGCCACGTGGGGTTCATAATGACCTTTCCTTTTCAAGGGATGTTGCAGATTGACCGATCATGCTGCACCAATTCGGTTTTTTGGGGATTAAAGACTACACAACTACAACCCAACGTGCTGAGGAAGCTCCAAAATGTGGTCTTTGATAGGATTTACCGGCAGAAACGAGAATCCTAAACATCTCTGCCTTGCGTGTCTGAATTTGCTTCACTGTAAGGGGCAAGTTTTTTCTTCTTCTGTGGCAAGTGAACCCATAATTGAGCACAACGTTTTGGTCCCAACACCCGAAGAGGAATGCGAAAAATAGACACGTATGGTGGCCTTAAGAGGCACAAGGGCAGTGCCTGACTCGGACTTGGCACGTCTTGTATGCGAAGCCGATCGCATCTCAGTTAATTTACGAGTAACCAAAAAGTTATTAGTGACTGGCAGTGAATCGTCGAATTATGTATCGATTGAGCCAATCACGTAAATGACTCGTTCTGATCTTCGAGCTCTACATAATTCAAGAAATCTGTCCTCGATCATGCCCACACTCGAACGTAATAAAAGTAATGATCCACTGCCACTAGTCCATTTGATCCAGCGCATCCAGGTCTTGGGCAATTTGGGCTTGCGCATTCATTTGCTTTTTTTGCTGCGTGGAGATGGATCCCTCTTGCGCCTCGACATGGTCGGCAAACTTGTTCAAGTAGTCGAGCATCTCCATATCGGGAGCAGCTGAGGCCTGGAGAGTAGCCCCTGGCATCTCCAGCAGCTGCTGGCAACCGCACGAGGGGTCTTCGCAACCGCGAACCTCGTCCAATCCCGCGTGCCACCTTCCATCTCCGGGGTCATCCGCACGCTCCACCCACACAGCCGAGCCATTCACAGACACCACTCGACAGTTTGGGATCCACTCCTCGCCATACATGGCCTCCAGCACAACGCCTGGCTCCACATGCGTGAGCCCGCAGAGCACAGCAGGATGTGCCTCTTCGTCGGCGGCTTCAGAATCGGAATCGAGCAGGTAGACCTCAAAGGAGACGCGCGAGTCGTTCTCCAGAACTTGAATGTGGGAAGCATCATGCTCGTCTTCCAGAATCAGCTGAAATGTGCTCGTGCCGTTCCGGACGCCGTCCAAGAGGGCCTCGACGCGCGCATCGACAACGTTTGCCATCTTTATGTTGCCCGTTGCGCTCGCGCCTTCACCAGGGGCGTCATCGGCTAGGCGCAGGAATCGAAGGCTCGTACCTACATGTTGGAGACAGCCTTCGACCGTGGTCATAGCTCCTGCACGAGTGGAAACCTCCAGTTCGAGCTCGGGCACACGAAACGTGCAGTCATCCGAGCGCAGCACCTCGCGACTTAGGTCTGATTCGTCCTGCACATTGAGAATAATCCGTCGCCCGTAACCTGGCTCGAGCGGGGCCACATTTGCGGTCCGAATCGGGTCCACGGACCGCACCTTGCGGTACGTGTACCCGCACCCTGAGCAGGAAAAGCTCTGGATCTCCGCGCGCCCAAAGCGCGGGAGATTGAGCTCGGCTCTCTGAAAGTCTGCCGTCGCACCGCACTCAAGGCAGCTAACTGCGAGCTTGACCACGTCGTCGAGCTCCAGCTGGTTATCCTCGTCCTTGAAGACCTTGTACGCGCCGGCGCCGGAGGCCGCGCTCGCGTCAGCGCCGGCCTGCGCATTTTCCAGCTCCGCGGCATCAAACTCCACGGCCTCGCCCTGTGCGAGCGCCTCAAGCTGCGCGGGCGTCAGCTGCGCGAGGTCGACCCGTGACGGCGCCTCCGACCTGTCCACGTCCGGGTGGTCTTCCATCGTCTGCTCACCCGCTTCACGGCCTCCGAGTCGTTGCCGATCTGCTGGTCCGAGGCCCCATACAAAGTATGCGCGACTGTCGCGTTCACATTTTCTTGTCAGCGTGCCTCCGAAAGGGCGCACGCAGCGCAGCCCCGCGGGATGGAGGGAGAGAGAGAGAGATATGTCTGCGACGAGTTCACGCGCTGCAAAACAACAAAGCTCGCTCGATAAATTTGTGGGAGTGGGCATCTGAGAGAAGGTCATCCGCTCACCACGCGCACCTCGTCCCTTTCTTCCCAATTCGTGTGTGAGTTGATGCTAGAACTTTTGCGATTGGGTTTTCGCTCCAAAAGGAAAAAACCGACTCGAGACTCCTCGCCATCGGATGGCAGACATCACGCCTTTGCCTTCGGAAAAGCCAACATGATCTTGCTGATCAAATCCGTGCGCGTCTGGCGGTGGCGCAATTTCCTTTACGTTTGCTCGAATCAGGCGGAAAGAAAACGAGCATCGCTCATATGGCTTCATGCAAGAATTGCACATTCATTTACCTACAATTTATATATATTTTTTAACACGGAGTCCACGAGAGAAATACATGATTTTGCGAAGGCCAATCGGCACCTAGACCCCTCCGGCTTTGATTTTTTTTTCGAATCGGTTGGTCGACCGTTCGCCCACCGGCGAGAAACGTCGATTGCCGCAGTCTTGGTCTGCAAAGTCAACTCGTTGCAAAGTTAGACCGCGGGCGCCCCGGGGCGCCCTATATAATATATGGGCAGGCGGGCGCGTGAAGGGCGGAGCAGAAGGGGGAGGGCGGCGCGCCTAACGGCGGGAGCAGACGGGGATCGCAGGGGTGCGGCGGGCTCGCGGTGCCGCCGCGGGTGTACGGGCCTNTTCTACTCCGCTCATGCGGCTCGCCCACCGGCCTTGTCGCGCCTTCTACGCCCCCGCAAGGCCCGCACGGACGCTCAGGGGCTCGCAGGTCCCGGTTCTGCCTGCTTGTTCCCTAAGATGCTTCCTGATGATTAGCTGCTGATTAGGTCTTTGCCGGGCCGAAGCAATTTTGCAGGGACACCCCGCACGCCCGCGCGCTCCCGGCCGGCGTCCTCCCCCGGGGTCGCGCGCACGCTGCCGCGGCCGCGCGCCGATCGAGGCAAAGCCGGATGGGTCTGATGCCCAGGAGGCCTTCGATTATGAGGAGACGATCACGTACTTTACTCGCGAACTCCGTGTTAAGACTGAGGGTCAGCCGTCATGAATTCCAAGAGCCCCTTGGGATAATCAAGCTCTGGAAACTTTTCACTCGCAGCAGTAATCACATCGACGGCACCCATTCTCAAAAGATCCTGCTTCACAGCAGGGCTGCTAGCCAGTGTCCATAGCGTGCCGCAGGCCTTCTTCTGCACCGTGGAAACGTCGCTATGAACGCGCATCGCTTCAACGAGCTCCTTGGCAAGCCCCGCCTCTTGGCCCAAGATAATCTGGTTGCGAGTATTCTTGAGCGCCAGGTTGCACACTGCCCAGCACACCATTTCCACAATTCTGGCATTATCTCGGTGAGCGCGAAGCACCGTGACAAGGTCGTTTCCTACCTTTAGTTCTTGCCCGAAAATGACCTTGTTGCGCCCATTCTCAAAGGCAAGGCTACCAATGGCGCCGCACGCGTACTTGAGCACTTCGACATCTTCCGGGTGCGCACGCATGGCTGCAATGACATCCTTACCGATCCCCACCTCTTGCACGAGAATTTCCTCGTTGCGCTGGTCAGCAAGGTTGCACAAGGCCCAGCAGGCCATCTCCTGGACCACTGCGTCTGTGGGGTGTCCGCGCATGGCCTGCGCAATGCTTTGCCCGCAACCAACTTCTTGCACCAAGATCTCCTTGTTGCGATTGTTCCTTGCCAAGCTGCCCAACGCTGCGCAGGCATAGTTCTGGATCTCGCCGTCGTCCACGTGCGCCTCCATTGTTGCGACGATCGTCCGGCCTGCGTCGAGCTCTTGGCCCAGAATCACGCGATTGTCCTTGTTTGCGGCAAGATTCCACAACAGCCCGCAGGCGTTCTCCTGGATATCGCCATCGTCGATGTGCGAACGCATCGCCGCCAAGGCTGCGCCGCCGGCCTCGAGCGTCTGGCCCAGCCTGACTCGGTTCTGCTCGTCCAAGGCAAGATTCTGCAGCGCGCCGCAGCCGAATTCTTGCACATCACCATCCTTTTCGTGCGCCCGCATGGCTGTCAGAATCTCTAGCCCCGCGTTCAGGTCCTGCCCGAGGATCTCCTTGTTACGGTCGTTTAAAGACAGGTTCTGCAATGCCAAACATGCATTCTTTTGCACATCGGCATCGCCGGGGTGTGCGCGCATGGCTTCCAGCAGCTCCTTGCCCAAGCTCATTTCTTGGACCAGAATACCGCGAATGCGATTTGACGATTGCGCAAAGGTGCCAACCACGCGGCACGCGGCGCTCTGCAGGCCGGCCTCTTCTGGGTAGACCTGGAGCAGGCCTTGCGCTAGGTCTGCCAGCTGGTACGAATCGACAGCCGCCTTGCGCGAGGACTCGGCACCGGGGCCTGACAAGGCATAGCGCAGTACCCACAGCGCGCTCGTGAGTACCTCAATATCCTGATCACCATCCATGACGCGATGTAGTTCAGAAAGCAGGCCTCGTGATCTCGCCTCATTGCGCAGCACCTCCGTTTCCTCGTCCGCCTCGAACTCCTGCCTGAGCGCACCGTGCAAGGATTCGAGCGTGCGCAGTCTCACGTCCGAGTCCTGTTTCAGTGCTTCCACGAGGCTTCGAATCGACTGCACATTGGCCCCCGACGACGGTGCGAAGCCTCGCGCTTGGATAATCATCTTGCGATTCTTGAGGTCCTCAACAACACTCTTCACATCCCCATCAGGGCTTGCAGTGTCGCCTCCTCCCGCTCCCGCGATTGTTGAGACTGCTGCTATTGCCGGCGCAGTTGCGGCTGCAATTGTTGCGGCGAGCGCTGACGTAAATGAGGCTGCCTGAGGCGTTTGCTGCGTCCTTGCTCCCATGGATGACCGCGGCGCCGAGGACCTGCGCCTCGAAATTGATCTTCGGGCAGATGAGCGGGAAGCGAGAGTGGCCGCCGAGGCGGCTGTGGCTGCCGCGGCCGCGGCCTCGACATAGACGTCTTCCTGCTTGCCTTTTGCAGTGGCTGCTGCTGTCGCGACTTTTGCTGCAGAGGCAGCTGCAGCAGCAGCAGCAGGTGATGGCGCCTTTTCTACGGCGCCATCAACAGACGCAGCATCATCGTCATCGTCATTACTCTTGGAAGAAGATGTAAAAACCGAAACAATACCTCGAATGACACGTTCCGAGCGTCGCTGGCTCTTGGTACCACGCGTCGAGAAATATTGCAGTACCTCGGAGGCCCTTGGCCTATGCTGCGCATCGTGATCCCAGCATTGTTCAATCACGGCGGGCATCCACGGCAGAATGCCCCCACGCTTGCGTGAGACCTTGGGCCTCTCGCCGCGCAGAACCTGGTCCTCAAGGTCTACAGTAGACTCCACGTGAGCGTAAGGTGGCTCCCCATGGTACATTTCCCACATAATCATTGCCAAGGAAAAGATATCAGCGCACGATGTCCATTGTGCCGGCGGCTGCAAGACCTCCGGAGCCATGTACAGTGATTTGCCGCGTCTCGCATCTTCCACCTCATCATCTGCATCGCCGTACCGTGACCCAATGCCATTGTCACGGACGCTTGACTGCGTCAAGCCAAAGTTGGCTAGCTTGACGAGACCCAAATCGTGGCTCAAGAGTACATTGGTCGGCTTGAGGTCGTGGTGGATGACTGCATTTGCGTGCAAATACGCGAGACCCCGCGACACACCGCGCAAAATGGCTTCGCGGTCCTCCGCGCTCAGCTCGTACGACTCGGCGACTTCAGTCTCGTACAGTAGGTCTTCGAGGGACATGTCGCAAAGATCCATCATCAAGTAAAAGCGCCGGTCCAGGACGCAGGTACCCAACAAACGCACAATGTTCTCATGTCGAAGCCCCTGCCAGCGCTCGGCCTCCAGGAGCAACGCACGCCTCGCTCGAAGTTTTTGCCGACTTTTCTTCGACGACCCTGGCCGGACTCGTTTCAGTGCGACACGCACTTCCACATGCTCTTCCTTTCCAGACATCCTCGTAGCCATCCCAGAGAGCACCTGCGTGAAGCGCCCTTCGCCAAGTACTTGCTCGGGATCGTCCACAATGAGCATGTCGGAGCGCAAGGTTGCAGCTTCTGCCTCTTGCGCCTCGACGAGGCTCGCCACGATCCGCCGCATGGCGCGGCGTTCCTTGCGGGTCCCAAGGTTGCCCTGCAGCACGGCCCCGGTGTCGATCCTGGGCTGCTCCTCGAGCAGGCCCAAGATGATTTCCAGGCTGCTCTTGCTCATACCTTCCTGCTCGCGCAAAAGCCCTAGGCCCTCTGCGAGCTCGAGGCGGTCTTCCTCGGCGTCCTTTTTGGTGTCAGCTTCCCAGTCGTCGAGAACATCGGTCGCGGCGTCTCGAGAGCTGCGTTGTTTCGACACGCGCCTGCTTGCTTGTTTGGCCTTGCCCGGACTTCGCGCGAGCAGCACATCGGCGTCGAGCTTGCACCTTTCGAGCGCCTCCTTGATGCGCTGGTGAGCATCGGCGAGCGCGACGCGGCCCGCGCGTGCGTCCACGAGCTGCAGGACGCGCCCTGGCAGGTCCGGGGCCCGCCCAAAGTACGGCTGCAAGACTGCGATGGCCTCGCGCAGGTTTGCCTCCGCGCTCAAGAGGTGGGCCTGGGCCTCCGCCGGCCTCTCGCTGGCCTCCGCATGGCTCGCGAGCGCCTCCAGCGCGCGAGCGAGGGTCACCGCTCTCCGCGGCGCGCAGTCCTCGCCATCCTCCTCCACCAGGAGCCCCGCCGCTTCACGGGCGAGCGTCGCCACGGCAGACCCTCCGCTGGACATCGCGCTCCTCGCTCCTCGCTCCGCGCCACCCCGCGCCGCGCCCGAGCGCCCGCGCGCCGCACCGCGCGCTGCGGCTCCACGGACTTGGACTTTTGGCGCGTGCAGCAGGAATCGGCGAATCAAGGGGAAGGCACCCGAAGCGAGGCACCCAAAACAGACAGGCCGCGCCGCGTGATGCACTCATTCGAGCCGAGCCAGCGTTCGTTTTGCTGGAGGTCTATCTTTGTCATTTATCTTCTGTTTGTTCTGAGAGAAACAAAGGCTTTGCGAGTAGGCCTAGGTAATAAAGACTTCTTTACTTGTGATCATCGTCAGCATGAGCAGCAGCAGGGGCGGACGCTGAGGGCTGCGACGCGGACGAGGACTCGATGACGAAGTCCCAGCGCATGGCGGCCAGATCCGAGGCGCCCACCTCGGAAATCGCGACCACCGCTTGTGATGATGCTTGCGCTGCGAACGACTTTCGAGGCAGCGACGCTAGACTGGCATTGCCTTCGGAATGGATCGTCGGCGAGTCCTTTGCCTCTTCTTGCTCTTGCCCTTGGTGCTCTGCATCATCTGCGCCGCTGCTTATCTCGGCCAAGCGTGCGCCCTTCCCTGCTGAATGCTGCGCAGAAACTTTCAATCCAGGCCCTTGCTCCTCCGCAAGTGATACTCTTGTCATTTGATCTTCTTCGTCTTTGGCCTCTTCTCCTCGCACATCGCGGGCGGAGACACGCGCTGGAAGATCATCAGAATTGTTTGCCTGCGATTGCGATGCTTCAAGCGGTAAATTTCTCTCGCTCAAAAGATGCTTCTCTTCACGAGAAATGAGATTGACGTCTTCCCCGTTCGCATCGTCGATTTCTTCATGCGTGGGAGTAGCTCCCCTGGCCTGTACACTGTTGCCTTGGGTTTCGTCCTCCACGAGAGATTCGTCGCTGCTAAAGTCTTGTTCTTGAGCCTCGCTTTCGTCGGCAAAGCGCTGTTCTTCCTTGGCACCGAGGTCGCGCTTTTCCTCCTTTTCGTCGAGTTCTTTATCCTTCTTACCTTCACCGACAGACGCGTCCTTTCCGTCAATAAGAGAGTGAGCCTCCACCTCTTCCTCCGTTTCATCTTCTTTACTTTGCGCTTGCTTTTCGACAGCAAAGCCATCTTTATCTTCTGCGGTATCATTGTCGTCGTCGCGAATGACTACATTCTGAGCACGCATGGTGGCACTTGCAAAGTCTGCGCCGACAGTCAAGTAATCTCGATCGCTAGCCTGCTGCTTGCCGTCCTTGCCCTGATGCATCATGACTTTTTCCTCGGATGCGATCGAGCAAGACGAATTTTCAGGCGAGACGTTGGCGTCTTCTTCTGTAGCGCAAAGATCTTGACTCGTAGCATTCGTAGCCACTTGCTGGGCGTCGCCTGAAACGTCGCGCTGGCTTTGAAAGACTTGCATTGACTCGTTCGCAGTCGAGACCTCGACTTGCTCTAGCTGAGCACTCTCCAAAGGCCGTAGGTTTTGCTGGGGCTTGCTCGTCAGATTTCGCGGGCGTGGGACGCGTGCAGTCTGTGGTTTCGGAGGCAAAGGAAGTGGGGAGGGCTCGGAGGAATCGGATTCTTCTTCAGCCTGGGTGCTTGTTGTTTCAGGCTCAGTACCAAAGTCTCTCGTCGCCCCAAAGTCTCGCGTCGTCTGGACACGATTGACAGCCCACAAGCCGTCTTCGTCCCCTTGACCAAGCATTGCGTCGTCTTCGCTCCGACCTTGATGGCTCTTGGCAGCCCAAGAGGCAATAGCGCGAGAGGTCCCGTCGTCCTCGCTTTCGTCCTCGCTTTCGTCCTCGCTTTCGTCCTCGGCTGATTGTGGTGACGAGGTCTTTGCTTCGTCGCGCAATGAAGGTGATGGTGATGATGATGATGATGATGATGAAATGCTTGCAAAAGGTTGATCAACCTGGAGTTGGAGAAACGAAGGCTGCTGCACGACCGGGGGGCGCTCCCGCGGTTGTGCTTTGTGCCGTTCAGAGATGGGAACCATTGCGTCGCGCAAGAGAATGTCACGCGGTTGAGGAAACTCATCTTCGTATGCCTGCAAATCCTCTGCGGCAGGAGGCTTGTAAAAAGCATCTGTAAGGTTGCTGGTGAGTTTTTGAACAGCACGCAAGGCCTTTGTGAAACCCCCTTGCGGTTGATTGCGTCTCGCCACCTCAATTTGCCGTTGGAGATGCACCCGCTGCTCGTCGTCCAAGACGTCGAGCTCTGGCAGTGAAGCGTCGAAACGCGCCATTCGAGTGTATAACTGCCTACGGGCCTCGTCGAGCTGAGCGTGGATCTCGGCGGCGCTGTGGTCCCAGCGAGAACGAACGTGCGGCTTCTCGGGCAGCGGTGCATGATCCATTGACTGGGTACCGACTTTGAACCGCGATGAGAGAATCGCAGCCTTGCCATCAATTACAGTTTCCGCCTCGGCCATGGCATCTCGCTCGGCCTCGGTAATTGTGTCTTCGCGCTGCGCGTGCAAATACTGCAGAGCGATCTGCTGCACGAGGGCCTCATGAATGGGCTTGGCCTCAAGTTCGTCTGGGCCCACCATGTTGGCGACGTGCCGCGCCACGGCCTGTTTGGGGGAAGCCGGTGCTTCTTGACTCAGTGCCTCTTGCTCGCTGATCGATTGCACAAGATCTCTCTTGGCTTGGACGAGCGAGGCGTCTCTTGCGTGCACCTGAAGACGAGCAAACGCGCGACCGGACCGTATTTTGTTGTGATTGCGAACCAGACTTGCGAGCGAGCGGCAAAAGTTCGCCACAATCGCCGCCCGAAAGCGTTGCGTTGCAAAATCCGCGTCGTCTTGACGATCGCGATGAGACGCCGACGAGCGGGACGAGCTTGACGAGGATACCACGGATGGAGATGACGAGCGGGAGAGCGCAGCTGAACTCGAGTCCGAGGCTGCGCGTTCGAGCTGTTGCGCACGATGATGCTGCAGTTCCCTTTCTAGCATGGCAAGTCGGTTCTGCTGCTCTTCTTGAAGCTTGCGTGCCTCCGCCCGTCGTGTGGCGGCCTCTTCGTCCTCTCTTTCCCTGGCAGTCCATTGCAAGGTGCGAAAGACCTCGAGCTTGGCCTCGAGCCCGGCGATACGCTGCTCGTAACCGAGTTGCTGCGTCGAGAGACGTGCCTCGTATTGAGCTTCTACGCGCTCTTCGTGGGCGCGACGATCCGCCTTAAGAGTTTCGAGCTGCTCGATGTGCATTTTGCGTTCAGACGCACGCGTCTCTTCGATGGCCTCCCGCACAGCCGACTCGCGCTCCTTGACTGCGGCAAGTAAAGCTTGCTGCATTTTCTCGAGCGCGTCCTCTGTCGAGGCCTCGTTTGCCCTATTCGGTTCGAGATTTTCCGCCTCTTCGGGCATGAAGGTGTGCTTGCGTCGGGCGCAGTGGCGTCGAAGAAACTCCCGCGAGCTAAAGGTCTTTCCACAAGTGCCACAAACGGAGGCCTCGAGGCCCGGGGCATCAAGGCCGGCGCCTGCGCGCGTCCCCGCAAGCGCCTTTGCCAAGGTTTCCTTCATTGAGGCACCACCGGGGCCGTGCACAGTCAGCACGTACTCAAAGGTCGCGAGAGCTTTGCGCTTTTGGCGAATTTCTTTGCGCAGCCTATCGTTTTCGTCCGCAAGGACGCCATTATCCTCGGCGAGCTGGTTTGCGTCCGCGCTTGCGTCCCGAGCGTCGGCGCGCGCGGCATCGACCTGCGCAAAAAGAGCGTTTTCTAGATTGAGAAGATACTCGATGATGAGCTGCGCAACGCGAAAGGCTTTGACAATGTTTTGGTCCGAAAGGCCTTGCAAGTCTCCGACCTTGAGGTTGCAGAAAGCGATATTTTCGAGCATTTCTTGCAGTGCCCCAACGTCTACCTTTTCGACAATTTGCATCAGGTCTAGCCGCGCAAGTCGACGCACGTTCAACTTGCCGTGTCTCTGTTGAAAGGTGAACGCTTGCAGCCAGTCTTCCTCGACTTCCTCGTGCTCGAGTTCACTCGCGACTTCGCGCTCGCCTTCCCCAAGTTGTCGCCTCATTTTGCTGCGCAGTTCGTGCAACGCCTCGGCCTCCGCAAAGCCCTCACGCGAGTCCCCTCTTCGCAGCATCCCTCTCTTGTTTATCTCTCTCTCTCTCTACGGCGACAGCGGCAATGACGACGTCGAGAGCGACAACAAGGAGCTTTAGCTAGATTTCTTGTCTTGGAGACGCGTATTGCTGCAGCGTGAATGTATTCTGGCCCTGCCGCTCCCGCTCACGCGGGCTCGTGCTGTCTCGTGCCGTTTGGGCCTCTCCTCGTCTATAAAACCTTGCCCTGCCCCTCCTGCTGCGCACGCGCGCGGGTGTACGTCGATGTGAGCGTGAGCGTGGACGAGGACGAGGACGTGCGCCAGCCCACGCTGCGCCCGCCACTCGGCAACGGCCGTGCGCGCCGGCGCAGCGGCTCGCTCGATGCGGCTCTGGCGGGCGTCCCAACAAGCTGAGAGAGACTACCTTACTCACAGTGATATCAGGCCGCTCAACGCCCGTGCCGCTCCACGTCGCCGCCCCTCCGATTCAGAGGCCGGCCCAGCGGGCTCTTCGATAGGCCGCTTTCGCTGCGGCTGCAGGTCGCCTGCACGCTGCTGCCGCTGATTATGTCATTGTGCGCGGGGCCGGGCCCGAGGGCTTGGCGATGGGACGCAAGGCCCACCAACGTCAGTGCAGTGCAGTGCGAGTGCTGCTGCCTCTCACAGTCGGCCAGTGAGATGAGCTCAACGGAAACATTGCATGGCGTCTCTATGGCGCAAGGCGCGACCAGGTCGGGCGCGACGCCTCGCAGCTAGCCCGCCGCGCCAGCGGCAGCGGGCAGACAGCCGCGCCCGGCGCCCTCGCGCAGCGCAGCGCGCGCAGTCGGGCCTCGGGTTTAGCGAGCGAGCGAGCGAGCGAGCGAGGGAAATTCTGCTTCTGAGCGTCGACGAGGACTTTTTGGGGGGCAAAGAAAGGGGACGAAGGGACCGCCGCCTTCGAGGGGCGTACTGACGCTATGAGCGCGAGATCACGCGCGGCGGCGACGCTCGTCGCGCTGGCGTGCATCGTCAGTGTCGGCGTGCGCGAAGCGGAGGGACTTCGGTGCTACAGAGCCAAGCAGGACTGCTTTCCAAGCTGCACATACGCTCTGGACGCGTGCGAGTTCGATTGGGGTGAGTCGAGCGGCAGCAGCAGCAGCAGCAGCAGTGATGCTAGCGACACCAACACAAGCACAATGTGCACAGAAACAGACGCCGGGACCCCAACCTGGGTCTGTGCGAGAAACTTTGAAGCTTGCAATACCACAGCCGAGTGCACGCTCGGACTTGCACTCCCCACTGCAAATTGCTCAGACGCAGGCGCTGACCCAGACTTTTGCATCGAGACATGCTCTGGGGAGCAGGATGTTTGTGTCGACGAATTCCGCCATCCGCAAAACTCAAGGTTCGGCAAATCGGCCGTCTGGGGGTTCGAAGAAGTCCACGTGCGAGGGTGTGCCTCCACGTGCGAGGCGCTCAACCAGTCCGCTGACACCGGCATCGGCGTCACGTGCTGCACCGACGACCTTTGCAATACGAGCTCGCGCGCGAGCGTTGCACCTGTACTCTTGGTGGCATTGTGCATAATGCATGCCATCGCACTCGCATTTTCAACGCCATAGCAATATATAAAAAATAAATATGATCAGATGGCTTTGTGAGAGAATGAAAGAACCAACTTTTTCCTGGCTGATTGTGAGACCTTTTCGATGTAGGCTTCCTTCGACTACCAAAAACTATCAACCAACTAGCCGGCTTCAACGATGATCTTTTATTTCCTTACGAAAGGGTATCGGTGAACGAAAAGTCGTGTCTCTGAGATTCTTCACAGTCAGTTGCTCGTAGCTATCCCTGATACTGGTATTCAAGCAGTGACTCAACGTAAATTCGCAGCTTTGAGGTCCGAAATGGAACAGAACAACGACCGCTTCTTTCTGGAGTCGCTGTAGCATCGCTCACTCACACAAGTTGCAGCAACGTGTTCGATGCCATCACCGTCATCCAATCTCCCATCGCCTGAAAAAAAAATGCATTATCGGACTTCCCCAAAGAAAAACGAAATGAAGGCGCAAGTCTAAAATCATCATCATTCAACAATCGACAAAATGTACTTTTGAAAATCATGTTGCGACCTTGCCCGCGGGAGCGGCAACGGGTGGCGCTGGCTGTTGCTTGGGCGCTAATTTAGACGTTTCGCTCGCTCCCCCAACACCACCGGCCTCATCGTCCTCCTTCATGGTGGTCATGCGGCGCACAGAGGCCGGCAGGGGCTTGCCCTTGATCACGAGCTGGATGTGCTCTGCAGTGAGACTCTCGTGATCCAAGAGGGCCTTGGCGAGGCGGTGCAGCTCCTTTTTGTTTGATCCGAGCAATTTGCGCGCGCGGTCATATGAGGCATTCAAGATAGCCTTGACCTCGGCGTCGACACGCTGGCGCGTCTCGTCGCTGATGGGCTGCCGATCTGTTGGCACAAAGACGACGCCAACCTCGCTGCTACCCATACCGTAGCGCTCCACCATGGCGCGAGCGATTTGCGAAGCCTTTTGAATATCCGAAGAAGCGCCGCTTGTGACGTAGTCGGGGCCAAAAATGAGCTCCTCGGCGGCGCGTCCTCCCATGCATACATCGAGCTCCGCCAGCATTTGCCGCTTCGTCCGCTGCAGCATATCCTGCTCCTCCGGGAGCTGATGCACCATGCCAAGCGCCTGGCCTCGGGGCATGATGGTCGCCTTGTGAATGGGCATTGCGGCCGGTGTCTTGAGCGCCATGAGCGCGTGTCCGCCCTCGTGGTACGCTGTGACCTCGCGGACCTCCTTGGGAATGATGGCTGATCGCCGCTCAGCGCCCATAAGCACCTTGTCCTTGGCGTACTCGAGGTCCTCGGTCGTCACGGTCTCGGCGCCGATCTTGGCAGCGCGCAGGGCCGCCACGTTCACAATGTTGGACAGGTCGGCGCCGCTCGCACCGGGCGTGCCGCGCGCAATGTCCAGTGCCTTCACGTTGTCCTCATGCGGGACCTTTTCCAAATACAGCTTGAGGATCTCGGTTCGGTCATGCAGGTCGGGGAGCGGGACGACAATGTTGCGGTCAAAGCGACCTGGGCGGACGAGCGCCGGATCGAGAACGTCCGGAAAGTTGGTCGCACCGATGATGATGACGCCCTCCGAGTCGCGAAAACCATCAAGTTCAACGAGAAGCTGATTGAGCGTCATCTTCAGGGCCTGCTGCTCCTTGAGCGCGCGAGTTGACCCGATGGCGTCGATCTCATCAATAAAGACGATGCACGGACTGGCCTTTTTCGCGGCCTCAAAGAGGTCACGCACGCGACGCGCACCGACGCCCACGTACATTTCCTCAAAGTCGGAGCCGGCGGCATGGAAGAAGGGCACGCCCGCCTCGCCCGCAATGCACTTTGCCAGCAGGGTTTTGCCCGTTCCGGGAGGGCCGGTCAGCAGGACACCCTTGGGCAGTTTACCTCCGAGACGCGTGAACCGCGTCGGGTCCTTGAGGTACTCGACAATCTCTTGCAGCTCGTCCTTGGCCTCCTGGGCGCCCTTTACATCCTCAAAGGTCTTGCCAGTCACGCCCACAAAGGCCTTGACCTCGCCGGAAAGTCCGCGGGGCATCATTCCCTTGCCGTCGACGAAGTTGTCAAAGGCGTACCAGACGATGCCCGCGAGTGCCAGGAGACGGGCGATCCGCCAGAACTGCGTCTTCATGTTGCCCTCAACGATTTGCACCTGCACGGGCGCGGCGCCCTCGCCGGCCTGCCCAGCCTGCTGTGCTGCCAGGAACGGGTTCGCATTCGAGAACATCCCGCCCATGCCGGAGCTAGCGCCGGCCCCAGCGCCAGCGCCAGGCGCGGCGCCTGCGGCATGCATTTGGTACCCGTGTCCGCCCATGGCGCCGTAGTAGTTGGCGCCTGCCATGCTGCTTCCGCCGTGGCTGCCCGTGGCGTTGGCGAGCCAGCCTCCGGCGCCGGCGCCGGGCATGGCGGTGCTGGCCGCATGGCCATAGCCGGCGCCTGCGCCTTGCGCGTTCCGCATAATGTCGTCCATGGACGTGCGGTCGAGGCGGCCCGTGGCGACGAGCGCCTTGAGATACTCCTTGAAGACGCCCTCGTTGCTCGCAAACCTTCCGGACTCGTAGCGCTGGAGCACGATTTCCGGCGATATCTTGCCGACCTCGCGCAGGAACTTCTCCTGCACGACGCTGTCCGCCACCCTCATGTTGGCCTCGTCCTCGAGGCGCTCGAGCCTCCCGCGGCTCCGGGAGGAAATCGTCCGGGCCCTGCTCGCCGCGCAGACGCCTTCCCGAAGCCGAGCCGCCCTGCGCACGAGGCCGCCGCCGCCGGCAGCTGCTGCTGCTGCTGCCGCGGCGTGCGTCCTGGCCCACGTCCCCGCGCCGAGCATCTTCCCCGCGCCGCTGCCCGTCGCCCTCGCGCTGCCGCTGCTCGCGCGGCCGCTGCTCGCGCTGTGCTGCTCGAGCTCGCCCTCCTCGCCGGGGCTCTGCGCCACCCGCCTCGCGCCCGGACGGCGCCTGCGCGGCGGCTCCTGCGCTCCGCGGCGGCGGCTGCGCTCCTCGCGGCGGCGGCTCCTGCGCGCGGCTCGCGCGGGCGTCGCGTCGCGGGCGGGCGGGCCTGCCTGGACTCGCCGAGCGCTCGGGGTTTGGTTTGTTTGTCTGTCGCGCGAGGAGAAGAAGAAGGCTCCGCACGCGACACGCGCCGTGCAGTCGCGTAACTAGTGCGCACTAGTCGCGCGCGACCCCGCCTGCGTGGACGCGACCGCGGCGGGCGAGATCTCGGAGAGCGCGAGCGCTGCGTGGCGGGCAGGAGGGTGGACGGGACGCGAAGGCGGAGCGGGGAGGGAAGACGTCGAAGCGGCGACCTGGGGCATGTATGTTGTACCGTAGGGAAGGGTGAAAGGCGGATTGCGGGCTCAGGAAATGACGGCGACCACGAGGAATCTCGCAGGTGCGCAGGGAGGGAGACCGAGCTTGTCTGTCGCGGGAGAGATCGATTGTGGTGTACCGCGAGGGTCTCTTTTCGCTAAAAAAAAAATCAAGTTGAAAGAGCAGCGGTGCGGGTGCTAGCTTTTGCGCAAAGGTGTTCCTAGCTTTTCGCAAATGGTGGACCTCGCGCTTCGTCCCAGTTTCGTTCCTTTCGCCGAGAAAGGCAAGTCGAGCAGAGGCTAATCGCAGCATGCAAGACGCCCGCGTCGGCGCGAAAACCATCCTCGGCAACGTCGAGGCCGAGCTCGTTGACGTGCCCTTCTCCGTGTGCTGAGGCTGAGTAAGTGAGCGAGTGAGTGGAGTGACCTCGGTCGTCTAGCTAAGCGAGTGTGGTATACTGTATACCGACGAGAAGTGACCCAGCCGCAGCAGCCAAGCCGGGAGGAGAGATACCCAGACCCTCAACGATCTTCGCCGCGCTCTGGCGCGGAGAGAGCGCAGCGGCGAGAGCGCCGGCTGCCACTCTCGCGCACGCAAGCAAGCAAGCAAGCAAGCAAGGAAGTAAGCAAGCACGCAAGCGCGTGAGCAAGCAAGCGCGCTCGAGAGCGAGTGCGCTCGCCCAAGTACGTTCGCGGCGTCGGCTCATCTGGCCCGTGCGAGATCGGGCGCCGACGCTTCTGAAGCTCGCTCGCGCGCGCGCGGGGGTTGCCGTGCAGAACCCTGACGTGTCTCTGCAACGACCGTCGAGAACCGAAGCGAAGAAGACGGCATCACTCTGAGCCGAAGCCGAAACAGAGCAAACAGGACCTTCCGATAGAATACAGCAGAGAAGATGGAGTACCAGAGCTTTGGCGCGCTGCTGACCAATGCTGCCGCCGGCGGCAGCGGCGGGAACGGTGCGAGTACGTTTGCCTTGTCAACACACGACGACCCCTCATTACAAAAGGACACGGCTGGCGCCAAGGAAAATCTGATGCGACGGAAATCGCGTCGGTCCCAGCACCCCGCCGAGGAAGGCGCCTGGACTGGAACCCCGCCTCGGCAAGAGTCTCCCGAGAGGGGCAGACGGCACGTCGTGTTTGAGCTCAACGAAGACGGTGAAGAAGGAACAAACAGAACCGAGGGTCTTCGCAACGCAGATGCGCTTCATTCAGGGGCTACCGACAAATCCGAGCCAGGACATCCAAGCGTCTTTCGAAACAGGAGGAACTCCAAGCTGTTTTGGATGGACGATAGCGCTGCCAAAGCCTGCTGCAATTGCGAAGCTCCCTTCACCATGCTCTTGCGACGTCATCACTGTCGTGCGTGCGGATTTATCTTCTGTGGCAGCTGCACAACAAAACGCCTCGACGGCGCCGATTATGGACTCACAGGTCAAGTGCGCGTCTGCGATGGATGCTACAACTACGCTCGCCGTGTCAAAGACGGTCTCAGCCGGGACCAGCGACATCACAGTCATCGTCTACGCGCACAGGATTCATCACATCAACAGGGCGACGATGACGACGACGATGATGACGACGAAAGCGCAGGCAAGGCAAGAATACCGACCACGACTGCTGTAAGCGCCACCGCCTCTCCGTCGAATGCCCGCGGCGCAAGCCAATCCACGTCTGCTGCTGGCGAGGATTTTTCGGGCGCCCGAACAACCGTGGCGGGCAATCTTGGTCGAGGCCCCGCGCTTCGACCCAGAGTCCATCTCCTTGTTGACGACGACGACGACGACGACGACGACGATGACGATGAAGACGGCGCTGACGATCGTCATCATCGACATCAAAAATATCACCGTGATCATGTTGGAGGCAGCGAAGTCAATGCCATACTTAATGGTAGTGGTCGTGCGCGCGCAGCGACGCAAGGCGGCACAGGCACAGAGCCCCCGGGAAGAGCTCCGTCGACACCTGACGCCGCAGAATCGCGCCGAAATGGACGGCGTCCGTCGCTCGCAAAGTCTGCGGGCCGTGCATCAAGCCGCCGGCTCCTGGAACCCATGGATCTAGTCGACATTCTTAACATGGACGACGACGGAACCGGAGCAGCCGGCATTGCCCGTCTCGGGCCTTCGCGCTTTAGCAAGCGAGCTACGCTGCAACGATCAAACGTGCACGGCCTCCGCGCGAGAAGCAATAGCTGGGATGGCAAGCCAAGCGAGCGCCACGAAGCCGTCGACGAAAAGATGCGTAGCAACAGCTTCAAGCGCATCGCATCCCGCAATACGCTAGTGGAGCCCATGCAGTCTGTCGATAGTTTGCTCAAAGCTCACGCAGCCAGCGATGCCTTGAACCTCGGCGACAAAGAAGCCGTCACGCGGTACCAGCGAGACATTCTCGGCAGACGTCTCGATAAGGCCGTGCAAAGGCTTGTGGCTTCGCGCGTGAGCGCTCTGCGAAACAAGCGGCCAAGCATCATCCTCAGCGACGAGGTGCAGACCGAGTGGAAACAGACGCTGACGCGTATTGGCAAGCAATTCTGCAGCGCTGTGCGCCCATACAACATGGACTTTGATGGCTACTGCAAGCTCGTCTCGATTCCCGGGGGCAGCATTGGCGAGAGCATGCTGCTAAACGGCGTCGTTTGCCAACGGCACGTCGTACACCGTCTCATGCGCCAGCACATTGTGCAACCGCGCATTTTGCTTCTCGAGGGCGCGATCGAGTTTTCGCGGGAGCGCAGTCGCATCAGCTCTCTCGACACGCTGCGCGAGCAAGAGCAGCACTACATGGAGCTTGTGGTGCACAAGATCACCTCCATGGGTGTGGACCTTCTCGTTGTGGGCAGCAGCGTCTCGCGCATTGCCCAAGAGCTATTGCTCGAGGCCGGTGTCTCCGTAGTGATCAACGTGCAGATGCGTCTGCTCGAACGCATCTCGCGTCTGACGGGAGCCTACCTTTTGCCTAATACTGACCTCATGAGCATTCTCCCCAGCAACTCGGACACTCTCGAGGATTGGGACCCCCGCGGAACATGCAAGCTCTGGACCATGCGAACCTTTTCAACAAAGCTTACAGAGGCACAAAAGGGCGAACAATTTGAGCAAATTGCGCCACGAAACCAGCGAGGACCGCCGCGCAAGACACTCATGTTTTTTGAGGGTTGCCCGCCTCGCCTCGGCGCCTCAGTGTGTCTTCGCGGCGCCAGCCCGACCACCTTGCGCCACATGGAGGCTATTCTTACCAGCCTCATTACCACCACGTACACGATCCGGCAGCAGAACCGCCTTTTCCGAGACATTGGTGTCTTTATCGGGGAGGATCGTCTCACGAAACCCGCTCTCATTACCCAAGAAGATGCCATGCTCGAGGCAGATCACATGCAGGTTTGCAAGGTCTCCATCTGCGAGAAAGACCAGATGCACCCAGCCGAGCTTAAGCATCTCAGCTTTGGCACCATTGGCAGCGATCTCACTCTTGGCGACTACTTGCGCTTTCGCTGCTTCAAGTCTGCGCCCAACGTCCCGCGCCACGCACAGCGCTCTGGGCCGTCTTCTACGATTGCGGTGGGCAATTTGGCCGCCTCGAGTGTCGCCTCGGCGACGCGTGCCGCCGGCCAGCAAACCACCTCTGACGCGAGCAGTATCGGACCCTCTGGATCCGCAGGGTACCCTGGCTCGTCGCTCTCGACACCGCCGCTTTACCGGAGCAACAGCGGCGTTACTGGTGACAACTTTGCCGGCGGATCGCAAGCTGCAGGTGCTGGCAACCTCGCCTCGGAAGACGATCCGGACGCTCCTCAGAACACAGACTTTTCGGACGGAGGCGAAGATGGTGGACCCTTTGGGGGAACCACTGGCGCTGCCGACGCAGTGTACTGCGTGGGCGAAGGCCGAGTGTACGTGTTCACGGGCTCTCTCAACAAGAACGATGAGACGCATGCGTCGCTGCGCGATAGTCTCGCCAACATTCGACGAGAGTACGTGGCAAGTGGAATCCGCAGGCTGCAGAATTCGGAGTCAAATCGTCGATCGCGCGCCCTGCCCATCAAGAACCTTCCCATCCTCACCTGGTCCGAGTGCCTCAAGTGCGACGCGACCACCGAGTACAAGGTCCTTTCCAAGGATGCGGAGAGTCTTTCCTTTTCGCGGTGGTTGCAGCTCAAGCTTTTCTACAAGGCCCGCAATGTCTCGTCTCTGTTCGACTCGACGCATTTGCCCCCACCTTGCAAGCACTCTATCTTTCAGGACTACGTTACGTATTATGAGCTGCGTGGCCAAGTTGCGGGCTTCGAGTACGAAAAGCTTGTGCCCTTTGAGACAAATCTCTATGCCTCGGACCCGGAGAAGCCACGTCCTCTCCCGAGGTACGCGGAGCGTTGGCTCACGGAGACGGTCCGAGGTAAGCATGACGAGCTTGTCGACACGCTCGGCGTGGTCGAAACTGCATTTCTGGACCAGAAACTTATCCCCTATGTGGATGCTATTGCCGAGGCAGAGTATTCTCTGGCTGGCGCCGAAAAGCTCATTTCAGATGTTCGCGACGGCGTGGCAGCGCTTCGTGGCTCTCTCAAGGACGAGGAGCACTTGCACGAGCTAAGTGTTTTGGAGCTGTACCGCGTGCGTCGGAACATAATCCTTAGCGTGAACAAGTGGAACAAGGCACTGGCGAGTCTGCGCGAGTCTGAGGCGCGCCAGAGCCCTTCCGTGCCATCGCGCGGGGACCTAAGGCGTCCGCGCACTTGTTCAGACAGCGATTTGAAGGACGATTCTTCCGAGGATGGGGGCGATTCCGCGCCTACGCCGCTGGATCTCACGCGCTCTACGAGCGTCCCTCACCACAAACCGAAATCCAGCAGCAGCGGGGCCTTGCCGGTCCCGACACGACTCCGCGTCTTCGACGCGCAAGACTCGCTGAGCACTACAAGTGACCCCGTGAAGAGCCGATCCATGCGCGAACACCGCGCATCGGCCTCGCTTCTGGATCCGGTGGACCTTCCATTGGGCTTTTTGCTGCGCGGACGACCCAGTCTCCCAGAAGGCTTTGGAAATCGTATTGTTTTTGTCTACGACGATGAGCCCACGTCATGGATTGCGCATGCTTTGAACTCGATGGATCACCGGCAAGGCCTCTTTGCGCTGGCAGAGGAGCGCAATCAAATGGACAACTTCCAGGGCGGTAGATGGCCCAAGGTGATGCGAGCGCAGCTCGTTGATCCTCGCAGCTCGGCGCTCGCGCTCGACTTTAGCGACACCCATGGGCTGGAGCAGCTCAACTTGCATTTCTCAGTCAAAGTGTACTGTCCGTTGCAGTTTTTCGCGCTGCGGCAGGCGCATCTCAACTGGCGGCGGGCCAAGGGAGGGCGTCTCGATCCGGAGATGACCTTTCTCGAGTCACTCTCGCGGTGCGATCACTGGCGGGCCACGGGAGGCAAGTCTCGCTCCGTGTTTCTCAAGTGCCGCGATGGGCGTTTCATCGTCAAGTCAATCTCTTCCGAGGAGCTTGACATGTTTCTCTCGCTGGCTCCCAGCTACTTTAATCACCTCGCTAATGTCAGCGAGAAGCATCTCCCAAGCGCGCTGCTCAAGATTGTCGGTGTGTACACGGTGACTTCCAAGGAAGGGCCTTCGAGCGTGGTGCAGCAAATGAGTTCCAAAGTGTCCTCGCGACTAAATCTTGCGGACTTGGACGCTGGCTCTGTGCAGGCCTTGTCGCAAGAGCTGAACATGCGCAAGATCTCGCAAACGCCGCGGCACCAGCATGCGGATGTACCTTCGCCAACGGGTTCTCCGACGCCGCACCCGTTGCTTGGTAAGCAGCAACAGCAGCACCAGCAGCAACAGCAAGATGGTTCGGGGCAGAGTCTTTGTCAAGAATCACGAGCGGAGGAGGCCCTGCGTGTCTTGCAGGCGCCGCCGACGCCTCCTCTAGGTCCCGTGAGGGCCTTGCCTCCGGAGCGACGCGTCACGCTCGCCTCGAATGTTGCAGAGGTCCACGAAACGGATGGCCCAAAGAGGGCCGACCGCGGCGCACCGAGCTCTGAGACATCGCCTCGGGAAGCGACTAAGACCACGGCGAGCTCCTCCAAGCCGGACCCTGTCGTTGACTCTGCATTGGACGCGCTGAGCCTGCGACACTCGCGCGACGATGCAGGCGGGACGTTTACTACTGCCAGTGCCGCCAATGCTACTACTAGTGCGGGGGACGACGATTCGTTTTCACAGGCTTTGCCGCGGCTAACGCCGACAGTGGGTGGCCTTGCTAGCACTGAAGGAGCGACGGGGATTTCTGCGAAGCGATCCAAGGGAGAGATTGGAATTGTACGCCCAGCGACGGCTAGCGTGGCGGCGACGACTTCGGATGGGAAAACCGCAAGCACTCCGCGAAGGGGCTCTGCCAAGTTGGCAACCTCGTCGTCGTTGTTGGCAGCAGGCCATGATTCTGGTGGGGCGGCCTCTGGCTTGCTCACTCCGAGTGTCAGCGTGGGGAGCAATGCGAGTAGCGTGGATGTTGCTGCAAGCAAAAAGACCGGAGCGAGTGCATCTGGCCCACAGACTAAGGCCAAGCTTGGCGACGATGGCGTCAGCGGGGTCACTGCAGTCATGGCAGCAACCAAGGAAAGTGGGCCTGGTGCGGCGTCCGTGGCGGCGGATGGGTCGAAAGCGGACTCGGGCGGTCCGGAGGCAGAGATGAAGGGGGGGGCGTCCGCGACTGCAGCTCCTCCTCCTCCTCCTCCTCCTCCTCAGGTTTCGCAAGCTCCTTCTCCCCCTCCTCCTCCGCCTCCGAGTGCACCCGAGCGGCAGTCCAAGACGCATTACATTGTCATGGAGAACCTTTTCCCTCCGGATGCCGTCTTTGAAGCCAAGTTCGATCTCAAGGGTAACTTTCGGAATCGGCTTGTGGCAGCGCCCAAGAAAGGTGAGGTTCTTTTGGATCGCAACTTTCGAGCGTACACGAATGGGGTCCCTCTGTCGATGACTCCGAGCGCAAAGCGCGAGCTCCGCGAGACCATTGAGCGCGACACGGAGTTCCTCGAGCACGATGAAATTGTAGACTACTCGTTGCTCCTCGGGATCCCGGCGCGTGGTCCCCGCGCGCCGGAAGATCACTGGGGAATGGGGCTTGGCGGGGACGACGATGGCAACGAGGGAGTGGAGTCTGGGGCGGAGGAGAGCGCACCGGTGTTGCAGACGGGCATTATTGACTTTTTGCAGCTTTACAATTATCGCAAGATGATTGAGTCGAATGTGAAGCGTGCCGGCATGATTGCGGGTCAGCTCGAGCCGACGGTGATTGAGCCAAGCAATTACCGTGCACGCTTGCTGCGTGCTGTGGATCGCAACTTCATCGGGGTGCCTCCGCAGCCTTCCTTTGGGAAGCCTGGGTCGAATGGTGCGTGTGTTAGCAATGCAGAGAACAAGTAGGGTGTTCGTTTCTTGTTTTTTCGGCATGAGAGAGGATGGCGTGCGCGTGGAAAGTGTTTGATGTGTACATTAGAACTTTTAGAAAGAAAGGTGAGCATTGCTTTTCTCTTTTTCTTAGATTTCTAGCTGTTGTTGTGTTTTTGTTTTACTTGCGTGCATGAGATGTGTGAGACTTGTGACATGATTGCGCTGCTGATGTTGCTGGTATTGATTGAAGTTGCCGGTGAGAGAGGTGGCGCAGTCAAAGCATATCAACCGATCAGTCTCGGAAGTGACTGATTTTCGAGAGATAAAAGACGGACATCGGGCCATAAATCAGGTCACTCCCTCGCCGCCTCGCAAGCTAACGTATAACATAATGAAAGAGGCGAGACCACCCAGCCGTTGCGGCCCGCCTGGTCCAATTACGCTTTTGGAACTGTTAAAGGCTGTTGGAGCGAGCTTTCGCTTGCGCCCCCAGGGTCCAGCTGGTGAATGTGTGTGTGCGCGCGCGCACGAAGTTGATCATTTCTGTTGCCGCCGCATCGATGCAAGCAAGAGCCCAGCCCTTCTTCTCTCTCCCCCACCACTCTTTCCCCTTTTTATTTGTCGAGTGGGTGGAACGAAGAAGAGGAGCTCGTTTGACGTGCAAGCTTGCTAACTAGTGAGCGACCGAGCGAACGAACGCATCCTTGCGCCTTCTTCCTTTTCCTTCCTCGATTTCATTTGAGAGCGAAGACCCTTTCTCTTTTCTTCTTCTTTCGTTGTTGATTTTGACTCTCTCTCTCTCTCTCTCTCTATCTATCTATCTCGCGCATGCACGCGTACACAACGTGCCGCTTGGTGCGATGTATCGCACGAGGTAGAGTTACTCTTCCGTTTTCTCATTCGACTCTCTCATTTGAAGCGGATCGAACGAAGCGAGCGCCTGCCTATTCATTCGTTCATATCCCCTCTCGTTCCGCAAAAGAAACTGAGCGAGCGAGCGAGCGAGCAAGCAAGCAAGCAAGAGAGATGAGATGTGCGGGCCGCTGACCGTATGGCATGCAGACAGCAGCAGCAGCAGCATTAAGCAAAGCAATGAAGAGAAGAGAAGAGAAGAGAAGAGAAGAAGCCAGGACGTCGGCCGAACGAGGCAGGAAAGGAAAGGAAGGGAAGGGAAGGGAAGGAAAGCCCCGGCACTGCGCTTAGCGACGAAGGCCGCTCATGGACTCGGAGCGCGCGAACTCCTCAAAGAGCTCAGCGTCGAAGATCATGTCCGAATCATCGGTGATGAACATCTGCGCGTCTGCGTGGTGGTGCTTGGGCAGAGCGCTCTGCCAGGAGGCGGTGATGGGCTGGACCTTGACGAGGCGGTCGCCGAGCTTGGCGTCGAGGGTGCCGTTGTCGAGGTCCTCCTTGGTGAACCACAAGTGGGCCTCGCGCGCGAGGGCCTCGAGCATGGCGGACTTTTCGCGCTCGACCTCCTTCTGGCGGGCGTTGAGCTTCTCGAGGACCTCCTTGCGGCGCTCCATCTTCTTCGCGCGGCGCTCCTGCAGGAGGGCCTCGTTGTTCTCCCTGTAGGCCTCGAGCGCGGTGAGCTCGATGGAGGTCCTGTCGGCGAGGGCCCTGGCCTTGGCCTCCTGGAAGGCGCGCTCTTCCGCGAGCTGCTTCTCGCGGCCCTTGGCGACGCGCCTCTCGCGGTCGCGCAGCTTCTCCTGCACGTCCTTGAGCACCTCCTTCTTCCACTCCTTGCGCAGCGCCTTCATCTCGGCCTTGTACGCCTCGCGCTCGCTCTCGAACCTCTCCAGCTCGGCCTTCTTCTTCTCCGCGAACAGGCCCTCCGCCTTGGCCCGCAGCTCCGCGGCCACCCGCGCCTCGCGCGCCTCCTCGCCCTCCTCCTCCTCGCCGCCGCCGCCCTGCGCCGTCGCCAGCCCGCGCCGCGCCGCCGCCGCCGCGCGCCACGCAGGCCGCG
>BGKB01000258.1:0-33403 GCA_003116975.1 Aurantiochytrium sp. KH105 | reverse complement strand
GGGCGGGCGGATGGGTGGCGGGGAGGGGAAGGAAGGGAGGGGGAGGTTGGGGGGTTGAGGAAACGGCGGCGGTTACGGGAGGGGGTTGAGAGGAGGTTGGGGAAACGGCGGCGGTTACGGAGTAAGAGCGCAGAGCCTCGCGAGAAGAAGCTGCAGCTGGTGCTGGTGCTGGTGCTGCTGGTGACGGCCGGCCGGAGAGGACGGCGAGGGGAGCCAGGGCCACGCGTTCTGGACGACGGGAGAGGCTTCTGATGATGGAGGGAGAAGACGAGGACCGCTAGCTAAGAAGAAGGAAGATCAGATCAAGCAAGAGCGAGAAGAGGTGCGTGGGTTTGGTTTGTTGGTTTGTTTGTTTGTTTGTTTGTTTGTTTGTCGTCACAGAGGTCGATGGATGACGAAGAAAAGCCTCAAGATACCTGACGGTCAGACAGAACCACGGGCATCTAAACCCGGAATCGAACCGCGCCGCTTGGCTCGGCCCCGGCTCGGCCCTCGGATCAGCGCGACGCCTGCTTGCCCCTCCCTTCCTCCCTCCCTTCCTCCCTCCCTCCCTCGGCTCGACCCGGTCCAGCCCGGCCCGGCCCCAGCCCGGCCCCAGCCCGGCCATGGCCAGCAAGATGCTCCTCGGGCGGCGGCGCCGCGAGATCGCGACGCGCAAGGAGGTCTTCCTCGACCTGCTCTCCTGGCGGTACGTGTCCGCGGTGACGCGGCGCACCGAAGAAGGAGAAACAAGGTTCGTGCCCTACGTGCCGCCCGCGCTCCGAGAACGCGCAGAGGCAGACGCAGTCCCCTGGGTCGGCGGCGACCGCAGGAACGAGTTCAAGACCCTCATGAAGCGCCTCGACGGCAGGCTCGGCAGCAAAATGCTAGGACACACCCACCAACTCAGAGAAAGATTCGAAAACGGCTTCGAACCCTCGCTCACGTCCAGGGACCCGGACAGGGTCCCCGGCAACGGCAAGGTCGACGAAGACCGCTTCCTCAACTCCTTCGCAAACATCCTCTGCAGGAGCGGCTACCACCTCGTCTCCCACGCCGAGTGGAGCTACGCCAAGGAAAACTCCTACAGCTTCTCCATCCCCACGCGCGTCAAGTGGAAGGCCCTCGACAGCAAACTCGTGCAAAACGTCGCAAACAAGCTCTACCAGGACCCGGCCTGGGCCACCAGCGGCAACAACGCAAAAGGCAAGGTGGAAATGCCCAAAGAGGCCAACTCCGCGCTCGTCTTTCACCGCGGCGTCGGGATGGACCGGACGACGCGACTCTTTTACGGCGAAAAAATGGACGAGGGCATCCGCAGGTCCGCGCTCTTCATGTACCAAATCTTCCACCGCCAGTTCACCAAATTTAGCGTCGCGGTGGCGCGAAGGCTGCGCGAGATCCAAAAGGCCTCCATGGAGCGCTCCGCGGACCTGCTCGGGGACTCGAGCTCAAACTTTGTGGCGCAAACCGCACGCGTCGCGCGCGCGGTCCAGCGCGGCACGCTCGGCGTCCTCGACCGCATGCTGCGCATGCGCATCTCGCAGCTATCGGCGCCAGAGCAAAAGAAAGTCGATGTCGCCGTCCAGCTCCCCTCCGCACCCGTCGACGACCAGGCCCCGGGCGCCCACGCTGGAGCAGCCGCAAACATTGAAAACGTCCGTGCAAACCATCCGGCTGCCGCCGACATTAGCGTCGCCGCGAACCCGGTCACGAGCATGCAGCGCGCCTCGAGTAGCTCCGACGCCGGCGATCAGTCTGGCTCCGGCCCCAGCGCCGTCAAAGACGCAGCGCTCGAGCACGCCATGGCGGCGCGCATCACCTTGGCTGAAAAAGCTCTCAACCCGTGGAACTTCCTCACCTACATGACCCTCCAAGAGGTCACGTACAAGGACATGGTAGTCATTTACCGCATTGCGAGCCCCGCCGAGCCCAAGGTCATTGGCGTCGATACTGCAATGAGCTTTCGGCGCAACCAGCGTGACCTCGTCAACCAGTACGCGAACCGAACCAACATTCACATTCGTCAATATCGTGACGTGCCCATGGCGGATATCGAGCTGCTCTTTCCGGAAAAGCAAGTCTACATGTCCGTCATGGACCGTCTTCGCTTCGGCGTCATGTCCGTCATTGGCGTCGCCGTCATGGTACCTGTTCTGGCCGACGATTTTGTCGCTTCTCCTGCATGGGTGGCAGGAGTCGTGGCCTCGAGCTCGTATCTCTTGCGCGTTCTGTCACGCATGTACATGTCATGGGCCTACTACAGCTCGCTGACCAACGCCTTCTTTACGGACAACATTGTGGCCTCGGGATCGGCCACCATTGGCTATGCGGGACTTGACGCTCTCGATCAAGCCACCAAGGAGGCTTCCGTGGTCTATTTGGCGCTCGTTGAGCTCCATCAGGACGGCTTTGGGGCGCCTGCGTCAATGGACGCCATCGTGGCTCAGTGCAAGAACGTTTTTGAGCAAAAGTATCCACACAACATGCACATGTTCGATCCGCGACCGGCACTCACGGATCTCGAGGACCTTGAACTCGTGAAAACGACGGGACCAGGCTACTTTGTGCTCGTATCGGGCAGTGATGACACGCGTGCGCTCTTGCAGGAAAAGGCAAGGTCCGATGCGGACACTACTTCGCCCGACTCGCTTGAGTTGCTCGGCCCAGAAAATGTCCCGCCTCGACCTTCTCCGCCGGCACCAATTGCTACGCGTACCGCATGAGACAGACCTCTCTTTCCCAAGCTTTCACGATGTTCAACCAAAACATTGATACTAGAAAGTTGAATGGTCCAAAGTCAACAGTCAAGTCAAGCCACGTCCGGGCAATCTAATTCATCGAGACCACCATTTTGTCAGATCCGGGGGGGGGGGGGGAGAGCTTTCCCAACTTGCGCGCATGGGTGTCGCGCAGGTTGCATGTGCTGAGCATTTCGCAGCGACGATCATTATGTCAGGTCGAAACACAAAGAACTTGCCAGTCAATCGGCGCGCATGTGTGTAATGCGCATCCTCGTTTCTCCCTCGCACCAAATACCTAGGCCTAACGAGAACAAGCCTTTCCATTATTTTTTTAGTGCCGTCGTGCAACTTTTACGATTCATCAACGCTGTGCAAAGTGCTCGAGACGAGCTATGCCCGCACGCTATTGTCAAGCACACGTTCCTCGATGTAACAGCCTGAGCTCTCTCTCGGCCTTGCATCGATGAACCTGAGAGCGAAACGAGAACTCTCAGGCTGCGTAAAGTAGTAGGCCTAGAAGTAGGCCTGGGCCTAGTTAACCGTCAGTCAGTGTCCATGGGACCTTTTCATCAGGCAGGTTGGGCCAACCTAACGACCACGCTCGCACTCGTGTCGAGCAATCAAACGTCCAAGCCTGCCGCTCGCGGCGCGCGGGAGACGCGAGCCAAGAGCGCGCGAGGGAGAGGGCGAAGGCAGCGCTAGCTGCGGTCTGCGCCCGCCCGATTCGCCCAGCACGCGGTGAGACGGCGGCGGTGAGTCAGGCCGGGTCCATAAGCATGAGTACCATGGCGTCGACGTCGGCGGCAACTACGACGAAGCCAAGGACAAAAGCACCTCCCGCGACGCGCATGGCAGCTCCAGCCATGCACGGAGAGGACAAGGCATACTGTATGAACCTCTGCACGGGCCTTGGCGCCTTCAGGTAAGTTAGTCAGAGGTGTTAGAGACGTTGACAAGATGGAGAAGCAAGCTGACGATCGGTCGCATGGGTTCGTCCGTGATACCGCAGCATTGACCCGAAGGGGAGACGCGTCTTTGTGCGCAACGATGAGACCTGCCTCAAGTCGCTAAAACGGCTGCGCAAGGAGCTCAATGAAGACACGCGCGTCGACAAGAACCACACGGCGCTTCTCCTCGGCGAGCTCCGCATCTTTCGCAATTTCTTGATTCCTCTAGCCAAGTCTTGCACGCACGAAAGGCACGACAAATTCCTCATTGAGGCCGCCAAGGTGGCCGTGCAGCTGACAATGCCCGTCGGCAGCGCCGATAAAAAGGAATCTCGTCCCAAGCGCATTTATCACCTGCAGCAGTTCAAGTACGATCTCATGCGACCAGGTGCGCTGCACGCGTTTTTGCGGCTCGTCGAGCAGCCCATTGCTAATTCAACACAGACAAACAGCGCACAAAAAAAGGAGGACCGACTCATTGTCGAGCTCATGCTCTGGTTTTTGCGCAACCTCGTTGCCGTGCCAGACATGGCGCCCTCGCAGTCCGGGTCCCTTCGGGACGCTCACCTGCTCACTTTGCACGAAGACTTTGTCATTATGCTCCAAAAGGAGTCCGTCATCGACATGGTTCTTTTTCTTGGCGAGTACGTTGGCATGGAAAACAACCGTGATTGGAACTTTATTCTTCTCGAGATCTTTTACCAAATTTTCCGCGGCGCCGAGGCCGAGGACCTCATCAATCCCGCCAGCGAGGGCGCCGGCAAAACCAAAACCAGCGTGGCTGCCGATACGGCCGTGTCGTCCTCGTCCTCGACTGCCCCCACGGACACTGGCGGCATTTCTGCTGCGTCTGCGGCGAGCGCTGATCGCCTCAAGTCGCTGCACCTGAAAATGCGAGCGAAGCGTGTGCAAGCAAACAAGACCTTGTCGACGCGACACTCGCGCTTTGGCGGCAACATCAAAGTCACCGGCACGGGCATGGGCCAAGGTGTTGTTAGAAGCGCATTTGGGCTCACGGGCGGCGCGCACAGCAGCGCCAGTGGCGCTCTTGGCGCAAAGACGGGCGTCAGGACCAAAACCCAGCGACGCGACAAAGACGCAGCCGACCAACTTGCCAACGATGTCCATGTGATTGGCAACGATGTGCGCGCCACGACTGCGAGCCGTCGTCTTCGTCGTGTGCAACGCGATCTCTGTACCGAAGTGATCGCGCGCTGCTATGGGCCCCTTTTCCGAGCTCTCAAGCAGGATTTTCGTCGCGAGGACCAACGCGTGTTGCCGACGGATCATTACCAATTTGTGTGGCTTGCTGGGTTTTGCATGGGCTTTGAGCGCCGCCGTCTCGAAACACAAGGCGGCCTTGAGGACGTTGTATGGCAAAAGTCGCCGCTCCTGGCCACGATGGACGCGTGGACATTTCAGTTTCTGATTAGCAGCTGCGAGCAGCACGAGTCGAACAAGCGTCCTCGCGAACTGCAAAATTGCCTCCGCATGCTCAGCGCCATGGTGCAGCTTCTGGAAACGATGCTTCAAGAACGCGAGGGGGAGGATGGCGAGGCAGGCGAGGACAATGCGGACCGCGCCTTTTGCAAACGTCTGCGCAACAGCGTGTTTTACACCTCGTTTCAGTGGGAACTCGTCCCGCGATACATGCGGCAGTGGGACCCTTCGACCTCGTCGTGGCTCAACATGGCTCACATGGCCGCCTTGAGCGCTTCGATGCTGCAGATCATGTCGCAAATGGACGAAGAGCACGTGGTCGTACGGAGAAAGCGTCGCGGCGCGCGAGCGCTCGTCCCAGGCGCCGATGGGCAACAGGGAGGCAAGAAGAAGACCAGGTCGGCAGCTGCGCGTCTCATGGGTAAGGCCTGGTCCGCCGAAGAGACGATGGCTCTCGCCGAGGCCGTCAAGGACATCGAGGCCAACGTCGGTAGCAGTGGCGTCAACGTGGCGGCTTTTCGCAAGACGCTCAAGGACGATGCCCTCGGTCCCATCTTTGGCGCCACACGAACGCCAGCAATGCTCTTGCATCGCTGGCGGCACATGGAGGCCGTAATGAAGACACACTCGCTTGCAAGCGTGGACGCCTTTCTCGAGCATGAGGAAGCCAATGGAACCGGCGAGGACGATGAGGACGAGGACGATGAGGCTGCTGCGCAGGCGCAACGCGACGAGGAAGAGCGCATGCTTGCAGAACATCGCGCTCGGCTTTTGGCCCAGGATAACGAGCGCGAAATGCAGGTCGACTCGATCGTGCGTCTTTTCAACACAAATGGTATCTTGGAGAATCTCAGTGTGCTCATTGACCCTGCACGCGTGCCAGGGTCGGCGAGCGAGGCGCAGCTGCATTACTTGCAGGACAAGGTGGTGCCCAAGTTTTTTGGGGAGGCTGCGCGCTTCAACAACTCACCTGCGTTGTGGCACGTGACTCTCTTTAGCGTGTACAGCCGTGCACTCCGTGAGTACAGCGCTTCGCGGCCCAATCTGTGTAAGACTCTTCGCACGATTGTGGCCGAGTTCTTTGCACACGCCTCCTCGAATCCTCTCGCCTTTGCGGAGGTTCTCTTTTGGCGGACCAAGGGCGAGAATGAGCAGATGCTTTGGCACTACGAGAACCCAGACGATCGCCGCGCACGCATTCGCGACGAGCGTCGACGCCTTCGCGAGGAGGAGGAGGACCGTCGTCGCGAGGAGCGTCGGCAAAAGAAACTAGCAAAGGAGAAGCGTCGCGAGGAAAGGCGTCGCGCGCTTTACAATAGCGACAACGACGACAACGATGAGGACGGCTTTGAGAGTTACGAGGAGGACGAAGAGGTTGAAGAGGAGGCCTCGACGGACGAAGAGGGCAAGCGTGCTATTCGCAAGGTGACGAAAACGGTTCGCAAGCGGCGGCGAATCAAGTCTGCGGCTCGGCGTGGTCGAAAGGTTGCCGAGAACGATCTTGAGGCCAGTAGCAGCAGCAGCAGCGAGAGCGAGATGGAGGCGGATCTTGACAATGTTGGCTTTAGTGGCATCGTGAAGCGACGCAAGACTGCACAGAATGAGCGCAATCCTCTTGCGACGACTGCGTGGTCTGCGGAGGAACGCAAGCAGGTCATGGCCAGCTTCGCAGACCTCTCTCGTGCCTTTCCCGATTCCGTGTACAAGATGCTGGCCTGCGAAGCGGCGCTCCAGCAAGCCGGACGTTCGGAGGACGAGATTGAGGCTCTCGTCCGTCGCCTGCGGCTTGAAGACGATGAGTTTGAGGCAGCGGTCCGGGGCGAGGAACCAACGGATGAGGAGTCTGTGGCAGCGAGTGCCGGGTGGATCGAGGGCTCTGTAAGGCGTGCCATGCTCGAGGTCGTGAACAAGGGCCAAGAAGCTGCGCTGGCATGGATCGAAGCCGTGATCGCGGCAGACTCTTGCGTTCTCATTCCTGAGAAGGCGGAGCATTATGCGTGGATGGAAATGTGCGAGGAGCTTTTACGCAAGCTTGGTTGGCGCCTGCAATGTCACTTTTGGCACATTGCGCCGGCCGAACTGGCTGTGGTGCGCGAAAAGTTGCCGGCTACGCTTGCTGAGGTCAGGAAGGCGCCGCGAGCCCAGAACTCTTTGATCGAGATTGACAAGATTTCTTTTGACAGAGCGATGGCCAAATTCGATATGGAGCAGGTGCGGGCCGCAGCAGCAGAGGCCACGACGTCGGCAACAATGGATCTCTTGCCTTAGACTGGAGAAAGAAATAAAGTTGCAGATCCGGCCGGGTCCCCGGTCCCTTTTTTTCCTCTTTTTCTTCTCCTCCCTCCCAAGACAAAGAGAAAAAGGGAGAGAAACCATCCATCCATTCAATCATTCAATCAATCAATCAATCAATCAATCCCTCCCCTCTCCCTCTAATTCGTATACAATTTACTTTTTGCTCTCACATCTTGAAGAGTTGTCGCATTCCTTGTCACGTATTTGCTCAAGCGCAGCGGAGGCTCAGAGACATGGAATATTCTCGTTGAGCAGAGAATTTAGCATTCGTTAGATCTTAAGATACTATCTTGGTAGTACTACGAAGCAAAGCAAGAGAACTTGCTCGCAGACGATCTAGTATTGCTGATCAGTTCAGATCCTTTGGGCACGTGCGCGCAGCGGCGGCTTAGGTGTTGTGGCATAGAGGCAGCTCATAGCCGAGAATGTCGTCCACGATGACCTTGATGTCCTTGATCTCCTTGCGAATGCTCTTGCCGTCGAGCACGGCCTGCGCAATGTGCATGGGGAGGTTGACGGTGAGGTTGTAGAGCTCAGAGTGGCAAACCTCGTCGGAGCTGCAGCAGAGGGGCCCGCCCTCGGCCGGGAAGCTGCCCGTGCACTTGTCCCAGCAGACGGGGCCGATGCCGGCGGCGTCATCGGGACACTTGGGGAAGCAAAAGCCGAGCGAGGACCAGTCTTGGTCCTCGTCCTCGCCGCACGAGGGCACGGAGCCGGTGCCGCGGCCGTACGTGTGCTTGATGTGAACAGTCCTGTTCTTTTCGTAGCAGAGGACACCGGCGTCGTGCTCTCCCTCTTTGCATGTCTCCCAGCACATGGGCCCCACGCCGCTGCGATGATGCGGGACGACATAGATTTGGTTGGGTTGGAGGACCAAAGCGGACCAAGCAAGCGTCAGTCTTCTCTGGCTGCTCTCACGTGGTTCGTGGGTAGGCTGGCCTTCGATCTTTTCCCTCTCTTTTTTTCTCCAACTCAACTCACCTGTATCCTTCGAGGCACGCCGGGTAGCACAGCAGGCCGGAGAGCTCGAGGTCCTTGCCGCAGGACTTGGGCACGTGCGCGGGCCCCCGCGTGGACGTGTCCTTCCAGCACGCCACGGGCGTCTTGGCGCTGCCCAGGGCCTCGACCTGGCCCGCCCCGACGCGCAGCGTCTCGCGCCCCGCCACCGCCGCCGCCACCACGGCCAGCACCGTCGCCGCGAGCTTCACCATCGTCGCAGTCGCTCCCGCCTGCCCGCCTGCCCTGCACGCCCTGCCGCCCGCTCGCCGTCTGCAGCCGCTCGCTCGTTGCGTCTCTGCCGCGAGCTCAGCCTCCCGCGCTCGATCGCGATCTGCCGCGCCTCGCATCGCATGCATCGCGTGCATCGCATTCATCGCATCGCGTCGCATCGCGCATCGCATCGCATCGCATCGCATAGGACAGAGCCGTCCCCGTCCCAGTGCTATTGTTGAGTCGCACACACGCACCCCTGTGGGCAGGACCGCCCTACCGCAGCTACACAGTGCGCCACAGTGGCGGGTCTTTCGTCGCTGCGGCCTGAGATCGAAGAGGCCGCGCAGGCGGCGGCGACTCGGCTGCGCGTCAAGAAGCTCAAGCGCGGGCGCGATCTGCGCCGGCGCGGCAGGGCGGAGCGGCGGGGGCGGAGGCGGAGGCAGCGTCTGCGCCGCAGGGCGACGAGTATGTAGAGGGGAGGGGTTCGGGGGAGGAGATGGACGAGCGCGACGATTTCTTGTCTTCTTGACGAGCCTCGACAATCTTGTCTTCTTGACGAGCGCCCCTGGCGCCAGTTCTGCGCGAGAACTGCGACGCGCGAATTCGCGCGGAGGCGCAGACGTGGCGTCTGTCTCTTTGCTTGTCTGCCGGCCGGTCCGGGCGGATCGGCGGGCTGCAGTTGCGAGGGATGCCAGCGCCTCGCTGGCGCTTGATCAGCGAGACAGAACTCGCTCTCTAGAAATTTCCAGAACTCGCTCTCTAGACATCGCCAGAACTCGCTCTCGAGACCTCGCTCTCGAGACCGCTGTCGGGCTCGCGGACTCGGAGCGACGCGGAGGATCGCGCGGTTTCGCAGCGGTCGCAGTCGCCGCACCGGCGCCGGAGGAGGCAGGCGAGACCTTGCCGCTCGCTCAGGTTGAGTCGCGCAAGCTTGCGCTCGAGGCGTGTACAGGAAGAAGAGGATGTCTTCCCGGGCCGCGACGAGGCGATGGCGGAGGCCGTCGCCAACCACCGCCGACTGCGATCATCGATCGTCGAGGCTGCTGCGGTGAGATGCGGTGAGAAGCGGAGGTCGTTTGCGTAGGTAGTCCTGTCAGCGACGAAGCCGGCCATTCGACTGGCCAGTCGTCGGTCGGCCGGCAGGCACGGCCAGTACAGCGCAGCGGGTTCTGAATGTGGATGTGTTATCGATTGTGTGTCATACTCTACTTCTGCGCAAAAGGAAAAAAGAATAGAAATCGCCGCGTCAAGATGGCTCGATACTGTAATGTAGAGGCCTGACCTTCTTCATACGGTCTGCCTTGAACCTCGTTTGCAAATGGCGAAAAGATCGCGATAGTGCATGTGGAAATGTCACCGCTCGACGCTCGCTGTCCCATTTCAATCACGCGTGGCTCCAGCGCCCGTAGTTTATCACTTGACACAAACCTGGGTTGCATAATATTCTCGACCACAGCAGCTGGCCCATCGTCAAAAGGCTATCCCTGTAATGTCTCGCTTTCGATAATCGCCTCGATGAGCTTGACCTCAGGAAAGTCGCGAGGCATCATAGCTGGCGTGTGACACCACTCCAAATGGTAGCATAGCATGGGGCATAGCAAACTCAAATCCTGCAAACATTCAGCCACAAAAACCAGTCCCACTTCATGGCGCAAACGGCGTTGGCTTTTCGGACAGCACCCTCGAAATCGCAGGTATAACTTTCCACGACTGCTTCGCCAAGGCGTCACTCTATCTAGACGACGAGACTTCGTATGACACCGGCTACAATCTCAATAATGAGCAGGCCAACGAGTTTATGGGCGTGTTAGTGGAGGAAGCCCGTCTCTACGATGGTGAAGCTCGCGCACTTCAAGGCAGCGTGCTCCCTGTAGTCCATTACAGTGGAGAGTTCCCCATTGACGGGGGCTTTTACTTCATGATTGTGATGCCCAATACTGGACACTCTCGCGGATCGAAAGTCGGGCAGCAAACGGCGAGGTCAGTCGGGCTCAATACCGTGCACTCGCGAGTCCACGCACTTCTGGATGAGCTGCACGGAGCTGGTATCACTCATGGCGACATGGGACTCCGCAATGTCAATATCCAAGAAAACGGAACGGTCAGACTTGTAGATTTTGGAATGGTGAGTCTTGACTTGCGTCAATGCCGCCAGGATCATGAGTCTTTTGATGCCGAGTGGACTCGAGTATTCGGCCGCATCGTCGTCAGGAAGTCCATGATGGGGCGCTTCTCTCCAACACAATTTCTCAAGTCCTTGCGCAATGGTTCTGACCAATTGCAAATTATAATAAATCTCAGATCATCCGACAACGCCGTCTGTATGCATGCCACACGCTCCGGTGTCCGCTCGCCTGTACCCAATCATTCAACCAGTCGCCCATCTCTCCCCCGCAAACGCGCGACGGTATTTACGGGTCCCGCTGGCCTACGGGCTGGCCTACGGGCTGGCCTACGGGCTGGCCAACTGGCTGGCCAACTGGCAGCCGAAAAAAATTAACCACCGTCCATGCACCAGCGGGTACAACTTTGCGAGCCCAACCACAATCACTAACAGTAAGTTGGTGCGTTAGCGAACCTGCCGGGCTGGAAGCTCCCGGCAGCGGGCGCCAACATTCACATGTCAATTTACGAGACCAGTGTCACCCGTGGCGTGCTGTGGGGATCTGCGGGGCCGCTGGCGGGGCGTAGGATAGGGGCTTGCTGGAGCGAGGCTGCATTCATAGGGCTCAAGCAGGGACGGGAAAAAACGCGAGGCAACGGCACCAGACCGCCATTCGATCTCTACCAACGACGCCGCGTCAGTCCACGTCTACGCGCGCGCGCACGAGCGTGGACACGAGAGGACGCGTGCGCTTGGCTTTTGACCGCTTCTTGCCGTCCCCGACACGCGCTGGCCATGTTTCTGCGTCCTCAAGAGCATGAGTGATGACAGCAGCACGGCGGACGGCTACACGGTCGCGTCGCAGGCTCTCGCGCCCGTCGCGTCTACTGACGCTCGCGAGAGAGCGCTTGGATGCACCAACATAGATGACGCTGCGTTTGCTTTGCCATCGAACTCCCCCCCCCCTGCACGTTAGTGGGCTACCGGTCGTGCGAGCGTCACGGGTGACGCCTTCTCCAAGGCTGACGACTACGACGACGACGACAACGTCGACAACAACGGGCCTACGTTCGATGTCGACGCAGACGAGCATGATTACATTATCTCGTCGCAGCTTAGCTTTCTCTGCGACCCCAAGGCCATGCGAGCCGTCCACGACAATGCTGTTTTGAGGTTCTCCGTCAAGGGGAAGGGCTCGTCAACCAAGCTCGTAATCATTTATCAGGATGACGCCATCGCTCAGTTGGCCTTGAGCCACCTGAGCTGCGATGCTTCTGTGATCAAGTCACGAAGCTCCAGAATCGTGATCAGATGATTCAAGATCTGCAGAAGTACAGCAAGTATCTGCTCTTTGATGCTACGCACAACGTGATCACCGCAAGGGGCTTCAAGCTCTTCTCGATCTTCGGTATTGATGACAAGGGTGCAGGCGTTGAGCTTCTCTACGTCCTAATCAGACACGAGACTGTCGCCGTGTGCGAGCGAGTCTTTGCAGTCCTTGCCAACCTCCACAATGACCCTGACTACAAACCTCAGTGTGTCATGTGTGACATGGCCAAAGGGCCAATCACTGCCATGCATCGCATGTGGCAGCGTGTCTCGGTTCAGTTCTGTACGTGGCACGTACCCCGTGCGTTTCGCGGAAAGCTGGACAAGCTGAAGAAAGGCCCCAATGACGCGAGAGCATTCCGCGATCGCAAGCAAAAATTTGGATACTCCCCCACGAGGCAGTCACGACGCACTCTACCTTGGTTCTGGTCAAGTCGATTGAAGCAGTGAAGGGCCTTCTTCGTGACACGGACGAAGAGGCGCTCAAGTTCTTCGTAGATAACTACTTTGCTGATGAGGAAAAGGTTCTTTGGAGTGCAGCCTATCGTCGAGGCAACCTTGATGCCACGGACCGCATGCGGATGACCAACATGATTTGCGAGGCGTGGCACTCTGTTCTCAAGACTGTTTACTTTCGCATTCGCCGGAATCGCCGGCTATCGACACTCCCCAGGACTCTTGAGGATCGTGCGAGGGAGCGATTATTGCGTTCAAGCCGTCAAACGGCGGGGCTTGAAAAAGCGCCTCCTTGCATGTGGCAGATCAGCAAGGACCAACCAACAGTCCCGACGGTGAGGGACGTTCGTGATCTTCGAGATGATCTTCCTGACCAGAGTCCGCGCCAGAGCACAAGCATGGTGGACTCGGATTCTATTGGAGGAGACGACTGGGACGATGGCGCCGAGGGCGACCCCATGGAAATTGCGGCCCCTGATTATGCGACCAGCCCTCATCAACACGCAACTCTAGCACCCGTCGCGCGGGCAAGCATGCAAGGTGTCTATCGAACGCTCGAAGCTGCGAACAAAGCAGCGCATGAGATTGAGTGCTTCCGCTCGAATGTACTAGGTCCCCTGTGCAGGAATGCTAGGGGCCAGAAATGCCTCGTGCACCATAGGTATCACCCAGAAGAAGACCCGGCCAGGCGCAAGCTTCTGCTCGAATTGCGGCGGGCCGCAGCCTGAATAGATTTCGTCTTTGAGGAGCTTGCGTCCATGGTGACAATCGAGAAGGGCTACTTAGATCCCGACAGTATGAACCCGGCTGAAGACGTTCGACGCCTTCCACGCGACGTGACCAATCGTTGGGAGCGGCAGCCAAGGAAACGTCGGCGAGGAACAGCATCTAGAGAAACTGCTGATGTGAGCACGTCAGCTTCATCTTCAGAGCATGAGGAAACAGCCGCCGCGGACGACTTTCACGCATGGAAAAATAAGATCACGTCATTTAAGCCTCTCATCCGCGATCAAACTATGCGGGAGCGTCTCGTTGCCTCTGCCCGGGAGCACAGAGATCGCCATCGCCGCGGCCTACCTTTCAGTATTTGCATGTCGTCTCAACGCGGCCTTGCGGATGAGACTCTTGCGGGAATCGAGGAACAGGAGCGCTCTCAGCTCCCACGAGGAGAGTGCTACCTACTCAATGGGCCTTACCAGGAGCACATGCCGGATCTAAATGCGTGCATTAAGGACAATCTCCAACTAGACGAGACGAAGATCTATCGTCACCAGTATCGAAGATGCATCTTTGCTCGGGTTCCTCATAGTATGACCTTGTTCAAAATCAATGAGACTGTCATACGCGACCACGACCATTTCAAGTCAATTTACGATGCAGAACGCGACGCTTACGCAAATGTGTGGTTCAAAAAAGTCTACCCAAGCGCTCTGCATTCCTCTCAAGCCCCTACGGCCAACGGGGGCCAGCCCTGGCGTCCTGATTCAGGCTCTCCAAGGGTGCACCAAGGGGGCCAAAATACTCGGTGATTTTCAGCCGCCCGTGCTCCACACCTCCCAACATCCTTACAAAATCTAATACCACACCCACGCCCACACCAAATACAGGGTCTCATTCAATTTCCAATGAAGATCCCACACTGTAGCCCCCCATCCACCACATCTACCGTGTCATTTATCTTGTGCGTGGTAATCCACCCGGGTGGTTTGTAGATACCTAAAAAATACCAAATTAATTCCGTCGGTTGGCCAACTTACGCGGCGCGTGGTTTCGAGGGCATTGGTGCCGGGACAACCTACCTGGCTTCGTTCGATCATTTGGTGCCGGGACAACCTCGACCAGAGAATGGGGTAATTGTGCCGGGACAGCCTAACTAAGAATGGGGTAATGGTGCCGGGACAACCTAGCCTAGAATTCTTAGGGTAATTGTGCCGGGACAACCTAGCCTAGGATTATCAGAGTAATGGTGCCGGGATAAGCGACTTTGTATTCTGCCAGTGCACGTGTGCATGGTGCCGGGATAAGCAGCGAATGCCAAAGTCCGTCATTACAAATACATTAGAGTGCGTACTATGATCTCGCGATGCCGCAGAAAATCGTGTCACCGGTGCCAACCAAGCACGTGCGTGCGTGATGCCGGAATGAGTAGCGCGCACACCGTGTGACCTAAACCTAACCTTGTAGGAAGAACCAAACCTAACCCCGTATGGGCTGCTTTCAAGCCCAGCATCGAGTAAAACAGGGCAGGTCAGCAGAACCCGATCGAGCGAGGGAAAGCGTGTCGGTGCGCAAGTGACAACGCACCGGGCGGGAGGAAAGGTGCTACAGCGAACCAAGCGTTGTGCGGGGACGGGCGCGCGGCTGCAGCCGCACTACCACGACGCGATACTATGCTCGATTTGGAGGATGAGCAACATACCTTCGTGCAAAATGTCACTTTTGCACAAATCAAGAAATGGAAAAACAATCCCTCGGATCATCATCTCATCACAGAAGCGTCCGATGAACTGGAGTCGCTTGTTAGGAGGAGCGATGGAGACACATCATGGATCCCAGATCATTTAGCCGATTACCTGGATGCTGAGGCGGGACGAATAAAGGACCGACAAGAACGGGAAGCTTCTGAAGCTAGACTCCGCGAAGAAGTACGCGGCTTGAAGCGCAAATCCGAGACACACGATGCGGAAAAACAGGCGCTTGCTCAAGAAATCGCGGAACTTCGAGCGAGACAGGAGGCGGTGGTATCTGTATGGAGCAACCTTATGGCACACGACCCTCCGTTTTTTATAAATGCGAGCAGTACGGGTACTACGAGCATTCCACATTTCTACAGCCCCGACATCGCTGTTCCATGGGGTTTTGCCAGTTTCGATGAATGTGCATATTCTCACAGCGATCTGCAAGAATTTGTCGGCAGGCTTGTCGCCTTTCAAGAAAAACGTAGTTCTTTCCCCGAGTCAATTGTGTACCTCCGCGATTACAAGCCAGGTACTTCCGAGCAGTGTGTCGTGGACATCATGAAGAAACTGTACGAAGCTGCGGAGCATATCTTGAGGACAACCAACGAACCGAACAGCGTCCAACTCAGTTATCAGAGCGGAGGTAACTATAGTGTCTTCGACTTCGTCTCAAAAACACCACGCCAACCGGACGGCATAATTTACTTGGAGTCGTTCCCGGTTTGCATGATCGAATACAAAACGGACAAGACCTTAAGCAAAACCACGTTCGAAGAATACAAAAGGAGTGAGCTGGAACCATTTTACGAGGGACGCGGTAGCTCTCGAAGAAAAACGTATGCATCCGTGAGACATCCAGTGACCCAAGTGTGCAGCTACATGATGCTGACTGGATGCCGCTATGGCATCTTATCGAATTGGGAGTCCACCTACTTTTTGAAGCTCGATATCGACGAACGCGGTCAGACGACGCTGCACCATTCCGAGAGATTTGAGCCATGGACATCTACCATGGCGCTAGACGCGAGCGCATCGGTCGCGGGGCCCGGAAATATTACCATGGGCAGTATCTTTGCAGAACAGCCAGTTTCGCTCCTGCAGGCGATGACCGTATTCGTTCATCTTGTGATGAAGGACGAGACCTTGATCCCGTCCGGACTTGACTCGGATTCCTACAACAAGGCGATCCAAAACAGGATCGATAAAAACGCCGATCAATTTTCGAGCAAGGGACCCAACATGAGCAGGTTTGAATCCAGCATCGCATCCTCTAGTCAGGCACAAACGACATTCCGGCAGACAGGCAGCGGCGGGGACAATTCCGAAAGAGACGACTTGCTGGCTGTGTTGACCGTCTGTACATCCATAGGAAGTGTAGTCCGACTTCATGGTGCATACGGCGTTGGCTTTTCGGACAGCACCCTCGAAATCGCAGGTACAACTTTCAACGACTGCTTCGCCAAGGCGTCACTCTATCTAGACGACGAGACTTCGTATGACACCGGCTACAATCTCAATAACGAGCAGGCCACCGAGTTTATGGGTATGCTAGTGAAGGAAGCCCGTCTCTACGATGGTGCAGCTCGCGCACTTCAAGGCAGCGTGCTCCCTGTAGTCCATTACAGTGGAGAGTTCCCCATTGACGGGGGCTTTTACTTCATGATTGTGATGTCCAATACTGGGCACTCTCTCGGATCGAAAGTCGGGCAGCAAACGGCGAGGTCAGTCGGGCTCAATACCGTGCACTCTCGAGTCCATGCACTTCTGGATAAGCTGCACGGAGCTGGCATCACTCATGGCGACATGGGACTGCGCAATGTCACTATCCAAAGAAACGGAACGGTCAGACTTGTTGATCTTGGAATGGCGAGTCTTGATTTGCGTCACTGCCGCCAGGATCACGAGTCTTTTGATGCCGAGTGGACTCGAGTATTCGGCCGCATCGTCGTCAGGAAGTCCATGATGAGGCGCTTCTCTCCAACACAATTTCTCAAGTCCTTGCGCAACTTTAACAATGGTTCCGACCAATCGTAAACAAAAAATTAAGAAATCTCAGATCATCCGACAACGCCGTCTGTATGCATGCCACACGCTCCGGTGTCCGCTCGCCTGTACCCAATCATTCAACCAGTCGCCCATCTCTCCCCCGCAAACGCGCGACGGTATTTACGGGTCCCGCTGGCTGGCCTACTGGCTGGCCTACGGGCTGGCTTACGGGCTGGATGGCTTACGGGCCAAGAGGCTACAAGAAGTTCTTCGTCTTCGCGTTCACGAGGACGCCGCTGCCGCGCCCTCTGGCGCGTGCGCAGCGTCTGCGCGGCGGAAGACCCAGACCGAGATGTCCTCGCGCTCGAAGTCCGCGTGCAGCAGGCGCGGCGGGACGCGGCGCTCGAGCGCGAAGGCGGCGTCCGCCGCGAGGCCGTCCAAGAAGACGCGCTCCTCGGCGCAGCGCGGCTTCTGCGCCAGGATGAGCGCGCCGCCGGGGCGCGTGAGCGCCAGCAGCGTCTCGCGCAGCGCGGGGAAGTGCTCGCGGTAGGGCCTGGCCACGATGTCGCTGCCCAGCACGACGTCGAAGCCGCCCAGCGCGCGGTGCGCGTCCGCATCGCCCCAGCGCAGCCGGCGGCAGGCCACGGCGACGCCGTTGCGCGCGCAGTTCTCGCGCGCGAGCCGCAGCGAGGTGGCGTCGCCGTCGCTGGCGACCACCTCGCGCGCGCCCAGCTTGGCCGCGGCCACGGACACGAGCCCGACGCCCGCGCCCAGCTCCAGCACGCGCCGGCCGCGGACGCGCGCGCCGTCGCGGCACAGCCAGTCCGCGAGCACCACGGCGGCCTCGTACACGGCGGCGCCGAAGCCCAACTCCGTGCCGCCCTTGCCGTCGGGCAGCCAGCCCTGCTTCACGCGCACCTCGAAGCCGCCGAAGTCGAAGAAGCGCTCCTCGAGCTCCTTCGGGTTGTGGTACGGGCTCGCGGCGCTGCGCTCCGTGCGCGCGGGGAGCACGTGCGGGCGCGTGCAGGCACGTGCGTGCACGTGGTCATGGCGACGATCGGCATGGGCGGCAGGGTTAGCTCGGGGCGGAGCGCAGCGCGGCGCGGGGCGAACGAACGAACGAACTCACGAGAATGGCACGAGCGCGAGCGAGACTTCGCCAGCCTCGGTCTCCGACGCCGCCGTGTGGGCCATCGTTGGCCACGTTCAGGTTGATTGGGGTTTGTTTGTGTGGTCGGTCGGCCGGTCGGTCGGTCGACGGATGAATGAGATGAAGGAATGAAAAAAAACAAAAAAACAATGAGGGAATGAATGGGAGGGAGCAACGGTGGTTGCTCTTGAGAGCAGAGCAGGATGTGGCTGCTCTTGAGAGCAGAGCAGGATGGCTGCTCTTGGCAGCCAGGCCTGTCCGTCGTCCGTCGCAGTGAAGTGGAGGGAGGACTTCGTTCTTGCTCGAGAAGACAAAAGAAATGCCGGCCAATTGTAAGACGAAGCAGAGGAAATGCGGATCTGCTTTTGGCCAGGATCTTGCTCCTAAACGCTGCTTGTGGTCAGCCAGAAAAGATTCGTCTCCAAGTAATCAGTTTGCCTTTTTCGGCCTTTTTCGGACGTATGTGTGTTTAAAAGTTTTTCGGGCAAAAAGCCCAGCTCAGGCCTCTCGATCAATACTCAACCCACAACTTTGAAGATGCACCGACTGCAATCCGCAAATTGAACCTTGCTTTGCTAGCTCTGCCCCGTGCGTATTCACAGATACGAGCGCTTTAATCTTAACTGTCCCGTGCTACAAACGCACTTCATGTCGCGGGGCCTTTAGCCCTCGTATGAGGTGAAATAACGAAAGCAGAGCAAAGATGAACACAAGACGACAGATATTGATAGTTACAAAGCGACCCCGGCCCTAACACCGTGCGACGAGTGCTCGCTGCTGCCAACCATAGAGCCGCCGACGAGGGAGCTGGTGTCCATAATCTTGTCCGTGGGCAGGTTGCGGTACGCGGCGTAAACACGCGTGCCAACGACGAGAAGAGCACAAGTGACGGTGCAAAAGAAAACACAGACGGAGACGAAGAGGCTCTTGAGCGTCGGCGAGATTCCGTCAGTGAAGACGACAAAGAGACAAAAGGCCGTGAGGATGGCCACGTTGTAGTTGGAAAAGAGCATGAACTTTGCCTCGCGGAAGATGAGACCCTTGAAGTTGCGCGTCTGGTTGGCCAGGAGGCAGCTGATGACGACAGTGATGTAGCAAAGGGCAATAATGAGCATGAGCAGAGGGGTGTTGGTGGGGCAAACGTACTCTTCAACATCGACCGAAGTAGAGGCCTGCTCCGCGACGGGGTCAAAGCCAACGACAAAGGTCCAGATGATGAGCCAGAGGCCGCAAAAGAGAAAGGCGGAGACGAGCTCGTAACGCAGGAAAAAAGTAGCCTGCTGTGTCTGGCGGTTGTCCATGATGTACTTGCTGTTCATGAGAGACACAATGGTAAACTGCTTGACGAGAAGAGTTCCGACAAAGTTGAAGAAGCCAAAGAGCATAAAAGAGAAGCGGAGGCCGCACTTGTACGAAGTGGGCACGCCGATCTCGAAGATACCCGCGATGTTGAGCAGAGAGCCGCCGACAAGCATGATAATGAGCGTCTTTTGGCGCGCGGTGCGCACTGCGGCATGGTTGCGGAAGATAAAGGCGCCGAGCATGCAGAGAATATTGATGCCGACGGCGGCACCGGCAAGCGCGATGATGACGCTGCGCTCCACGCTAGCCTCGGGAACGTAGGCGCAGTCGATAACTTCGTATACTTCCGTGGGCAGCTCGCGCGTCGTCCAGCGCGTGCGGTAGGTGCTGTAGCTACGTTCCGACGTGCACGGGCTCGGGTCGACGTCGATGGTGACGTAGCCGTCGTCAATGTATTCCGAGGTGCTGTAGATCTCGACGACGTCGCGCGTGGCATCGGCATTGCAAGGGCAGGCGACGTAGGTAGGCTCGAGATCCTCGTCCTTCCAGGTCTGGTTGGCAAACTGGGTCTCTACAGCGCTCGTCCAGGTCTCCCAGGTGGACGTGTAGGTCTTGACCCAATCGCAGGTAACATTGAGGAGCGAGGGCGGGGAATCTCCCATGAGGGCCGCGAGCATAATTTCTTGCTGCGTGTTGTTCTCGTACTGCATGGCAGTAATGAACTGCGCGGCATCAGGCTTGGATTCCTCAAAGGCCGTCGAGTACGCCTTAGCAAGCAGATCTGTGGGGTAGCCGCAATCTGCGTTGCCACTTGCCTCTGCCTCGACGCACTCGGGGGTACTGATGGGTAGCAGAACGTAAGTGTAGTTGGCCATTTGGAAAAGGCCATGGGGGGCCCAAAAATACATGAGCAGGGGTGTCTCATTCTCGTCGGCGTCCAGAGCGGCCTGGACCGAGTTCTCCTCGGAACCGGAGAATTGGACCGAGAAGTCGAGGCCAAGATTTTTGATGATTTGGGCGTCGTGTTGCGAGTAGTCCTCGACGGCGGCGAGGAAGCGGGGCTTGGGGTTCACGGTGACGCTCTGGGTGGCTGGGTCAGTACAACTCTCGGAGGTGTTGAAGTTGCCGTAGTCGGTAGAGGAGCCGCCGTACTCGACTGAGGCCATGCAGGGCAGGAGGCTTTCGTCCTGGTCTTCGATGTCCTTCATGCAGCAGGGGCGCGTAGTTGCGGAGTCGTCAAAGAGGGAAGACTGGGCACCGAGTTCACGCCAGTATTCAAGGGACGGGTCTGTGTCCAGCATGTACGAGGGGATGTACCATCCGATGCGGCCCTCGAGGCCGTTCTGTCCCGCTGTGACGGCGACGCCTTGGTCGATGACGTATTCCTGGATGTTGGCCTGGTGTCCGGAGGGCCAGTACTCGAGATTGGCGTCGATTTCGCCCGAAGCCATGAGTTCCCAAACGCCCGGGGTGGTGTTCGTGCTCTGCTCGGCGACGGTTCCGGAGAAGTCAGAAAAGTTGGCTGTGATTTCGACGGGGTAGCCAAGGAACTCTTCGATGAAGATCTTGGCCAGGTAGACGTTGACGAAGCTGCCTGCCCACGCGCTAATGGAGATTTTAATGGAGCACGGGTAGGTGCCGTCTTCGTCGGGCTCGCACCTGAAGGCGGCCTTTTTCTCCCAGTCGGCGTCGAAGCAGCAGTTGGCCTCATCTTTGGCGCACGAGTACATGAGCGGATCTGCCAACTGCGCCGTCGCGCTCGCGATCAGCATAACCACTAGCAGCGCCGCCGCTGCCGCCGCCGATGCTGCCCTCATGGTGCGCGTCGCCTCGCGTCGCCTCGCCTCGCGTCGCCCGCTTTCTCTCGCTCGCCCAGGGCTCCGACGCAACAGCGCAGCGCAGCGAGAGAGAGGAAGCGGTTTTGCTACAAGTGCGCGAGCGACCGAGAGAGAGAGAGAGGGCGAGCAAGCAAGCTTTCTCTGCTCGCACGCGTCGCCTCCGGATCGCCACTGCACGTGCTGTGCTCTTCCGCCGGCGTCCCGTCGTGCACGCGCCGCCGCGGCAGGAAGAAAAGGCGGCTGCGGGGCGGTCGAACCGGGAAAAGAAAACAAAAAAAACACGGAAGCGGCAACCGGTGGCGAAAGAGCAGCTTTTTCGTATGGAATAGAACGCCAAGCCAAGCCAAGCCAAGGAAAGCAATGAAAGGGAAGGAAAGGAGAGCAACTTGAAGGGAAAGAAGGCGAGCGCTCCTGGCTCTCCGGCGCTGCTGCGAGACTGCACCGCCTCGCTCGCTCTCGCTCTCTCGCTCTCTAGCTCTCGCTCTCGATCTCGATCTCTCGATCTCGATCTCTCGATCTCTCGCGCTCTCGCGCGCGCTCGGACGCCAACGGCCGGACGCGCGAACGGCCGCACGAATGGACGGAGGATGGTCGTGCGTCTGCACTGCGCAGATGAATGGACGGATGGTGTGGATGGAGGAATGGACGGGATGGAGGGATGGATGGATGGATGGAGGTGGACTGCCGCCTCCGGCCACGGAAGATCGCGATCGCCACACAGGTGTATCCTACATCGAGAAAAAAAAATTAAGAAAAAAAGCGGTAGTCAGCCAAGGCCAGGTCATCTAGAAACCCTGGCGAAACTAGCTACCAGCCTGCTCCGCCCGCATACCTCGATGCACCTTCTACGCGTCGTCCGCCAGGCGGCTCGCATGGCGGCCGACCGATCGCTCGCCGGCCAGCGCCGCTAGCTGAAGCTGCAGCGGCATGTCCGAGCGGCCTCGGACCGATTTTTTACGGTCGAGCATCGATCGATCGATCGATCGATCTATCTGCGCTTTCCTCCCACGCCTCCTTCTCCTCTCCTTTTCTTTCCTCCACTCTCCTTTTCTTTTCCCCCTTTTCTTTTCCAGCCGCCTCCCCCTTACGGACCCCACACCTGCGCCCTCCGCAGCCGCAGCTTTTCTTTCCTCCCCTCTCTCCTTACCTCCTTTCTTCCCCTTCCTCCCTCCTGCCGCCTTCATGCAGAACGCCGTCACTGGGACATACGTGATGTGTCTTATCGGGGCCGCTACCCATAGTAGCGGGGATTCATGCCCACATGGGGCCCGCAGCGAAGCCAGACCGGACCGGTCTCGGGGGGTGAGAAAACTCGGTGTAGGTGGCGACGGCATCCACAGCCAACTCTAATAGTAACCTAATCTAATCTACCCCCGCGGACGGCGCCGCAACCAACACAACTTGAAGCAAGCAAGCTCCGAAAGCACACGACGCGACGCGACGCGACGCGACGCCTCGCCTCGCCTCGCCTCGCCCCGCCGCCACTCTTGGTCGCTGTCGCCGCGCCCTCCCTCCCGCCGTCGGAGCACCGCGCGGCACCTGCACACAGCGCAGCGCGAGGCAAGGCAAGGCAAGGCAAGGCTCGCAGGAACGGCACGGCTGCGGCGCGGGCCGGAACCGGCCGGGACGCGAGGTCACTCACGGGGGGCGGCCGCCTCGCGACTCCGGCTTTGGCTGTTTCAACTAGAACCCGCCCGGCGCACGCGTGCGTGCATGCGTGCCGGCGTGGAGTGCGATGGCGTGCGCGGATGCGCGTGCGAGCGAGCGAGCGAGCGTGCATGCAGGAGCGAGCGACCCGGCTTTGCGTCAACCAAGGCGCAGTCGCAGTGTCGCTTTCGCAGTTCGTCGCGTGCCGCAAGTGTAGAGGAAAGCGCATCACATGAAGCGCCAGCCAAAGGAACGAGCTGCTTCGAACCGGATCGAACGGCACGCAAGGACACGAGCACTTTCCGTCGGCATACATTTTATCCAACTCTGCTCGCCGTTCCGTCAGAACGGAGGCTTCTCGCGCGCGCTCGCGCTTGACCGAACGATCGCCGGCGAACGATCGGGTTTGGCGAACGAACAACCTGCACTGCACTCACTGTCACTGCTCGCGCGTACGAACAGACCAACGAACGAACGAACGAATCGAACGATCGAACGTGCGCAAGATGAACGCGGCGCAGGCCGGCGGCCTCAGCTCGCGGCCATCGCGCGCGTCCTGTGGTTCTGCTCCCGCGCGGGAGCAGCACGAAGAGGAACGGCTCTGGTCCGGCCGGAACCGGAACCGCGACCTGGAAGCGGCGGGCGCGCACTTTCTCTTTCCCTCCGCGCTGCTGCTGCGTGCTGCAGCCAGCAGTGCAGCTGCCACTGCTCCTGCTCGCTCGGTCTCGGATCGCGCGAGCTCGGGCAGCCTCGAAGCCGCCGCCAGGGTAGACGCGGGCTGGCCCCGGAGGCGGCCACTCCGCACGCGGCGGCCAGTGGCGGCCAGCCAGGTCGCGAGCAGCGCGGGTGCTTCCAGGGCCTGGCGACGAGCTCGCCATCGAGATCTCACCACACACACATAACGTGAACGAAAAAAAAAACAATCAGGCCTAGTACTAGGGGCCTATAAGCCTACTACTATCAATCAAACAATCAATCAATCAATAAACACACACACACAAGCGCGCGCGCGCGCGCACACACACACGGACATACGCACGCAGAACCTCGCTTCCTTGACGAGTTATTATTATTATTACGGCGCTGCAGCCAGCCATCGCTCATGCTTGCATGCGTGCGCCTGGCTCGCCGCCAGGCTCAGGCCGCGCGCGTGCGCTTGCTCGCTCGCTCGCTCGCTCGCTCTTGCTCGCGCTCTTGCTCTCGGCCGTGGCGGCGTCCTTCTTCCTTGACACCCTGATCGAAAGGACGAACGGACGCACGCACGCACGCACGCATGAACGAAGGAAATGCAAACTTGGACTCTGAGCCAGATAAGCCCAGCCAGATTAGATTGGCAAGACCGTCCGTGAAACCCGGTCCCTCCCGCCAGGGGCCGGAAAAAATCGCGCGGCCCGGCCCCGGTCGCCCCGCGAACGATGGCTGAGGATCGATCGAGCTGTGCCCTGGCGCAGACGGGGAGAGGCCGAGGCCAGCGCGCAAGCGAGGCTCGCGAGCACTGCACGCACGCGCGCATGTGCGGGCGAGCAGGCGGGCGGCTGCGGGCGCCGTCGGCCAGCTGGGTCTCGTCTCGTCTCGTCTCGTCTCGTCTTGTCCCGTCTTGTCCCGTCTCGCGTCTCGTCTCGTGCGGCATCTCCCTCATTCGTCATCTTTTCTCGGCCTCGAGCGATCTCAAGTGGTCAGAAACCCGCCGCGGCGGGTGGCTCGAGAGAGGCGCGGCGTCGCTCCGCATCGCTTCGCTTCGCCTCTTATCGCTGTCGCCGCTCGAGGCCGTGCGCGAGAGAGAGAAAGAAAGTACGTCCAACTCATGATCCGAGACACGCACGCACACGCCCGTCCGTACTTGTCCATGCAGAGGTCGCACGCACGCATCACTGGTCGCTCGCTCGCTCGCTCGCCGCGCCGTGCATGCACGCCGGCCCGCCTTGAAGTTCGTTCTTCTGGCCGCCTGACATGCCATGAACTCTGCAGCGGAGGGAGGATCGCCGACGGCCGGCCGCCGCAGCCGCTCGCGTTTCTTGCGTTTCTTGCGTTTCTTGCGTTTCTTGCGTTTCTTGCGGTTCTTGTCTCCGAGCAGCCAGAGCACTTCACGCGCGCGCTGCGGGGCCAAAGGATTGGAGGTTTCGAGGTAGGGAGGGAGGGACGTTCGTCCTCTAACGTGCGGCCGCTTGACTTCACCGTTCGCCCGGGGCGGTGCCGGTCTTTCGAGTCTCCTCGTTTCCCTTCAAGTTGGGTTCGGGTTGCCATGTTGGTGCTGGGCAAAGCAAAGGGTGTGTGTTGAGAATGTGCACAGCGCGGCTGTCGGGGGCGCTGTGCGGAAAAGGGCGAGCGGGGTTGGGTTTGGTTGGAACGCTGACACAGAAGACACACAGCCTGCCTGAGTGAGCTTCCGATTGGCACGGGCCGCGTTGCGCCTTGCTTGGGTCATCCGGCACATCGCAGAACGGAATCGACGCAATGCCGGCAACGAATGCTGTGGACGTGTATACACAGAGAGAATCTGAAAACAAAAATGAACACATTGACCAATCTATGTAGGCGATATTGCAGAGCTCGAAGCAAGGCCAGGCTTGGGTTTTATTGGAGTGCTGGAGATCCCCCTTGATCTTCTTGTCGTCGTAGTGGCAAACATGTCATGGTCAAGGTTCAAGCTCGCAGCGTACACGCGCGAGCCAACCACCAAAAGCGCGCACGACACCGTGCTGAAGAGAATGCAAAATGAAACGAACAGGCTCTTCAGCGAGGCGTCCATGCCCGGGGAAAGCGTCACAAACAGCGAGAGACCCGTCAACACAGCCACATTGTAGTTTGAAAACAACATGAACTTGCCCTCGTTGAACACCAGCCCCGAAAGACCTCGCGTCTGGCTCGCGAGCACGCAGCTCACAACAATCAACAAGTAGCACACTGCAATGATGAGCATCAGCAGCGTCGAGTCCGTCGGACACACGAGCTCGTCGACGTCCAGCAGCACGTCTGCGACCACCGCTTCGGGCTCAAAGCCCACGACTGCGTACCAGATGACGAAAAAAGCAAGAGCAACGAGCGTGCAAATCGTAAACTCAAACCTCATGAACAACTGGCCGCGTGAGCCTTTTCGGCGGTCGTAACGCGTACGCCGCAATACCATGGTGATCGTATACTGCTTGATGAGAAGCGAGCCCACAAAGTACATGAAGCCAAAGAGCAGCAGCGAAAAGCGCATCGCACACTTGACACGCGTTGGCTCGCCAATCTGAGACGTCTCTGCTCCGTTCATCAGCGCTGCGCCGAGCAAAAGAACGTTGAGGGTCTTGATCTGCGCGCTGCGAAGAGCTGCATGTTTTCTGAATGCCACAACACACACCAGACAAATCAAGAGCACGAGCCATGCGATGGAAGCCAGCGTCAGAATGATGATCTCACCCGAGCTCCCAAGTGGTACATGAGCGCACTGGATCTCCTTGAGCACCTCGGTCTCCAGCAGCATCGTGCTCCAGCGGGTCTTGTATAGCGACACATTACGTGCCTCCGAACACGGGTTCGGATCCACCTCGATAATCACAGAGCCGTCCTCTGCATATGCAGAAGTATCATACACGGCCACGACATCACGCAGACCATCGGGCTTGCAGTCGCAAGCCATGACCGTTGGCTCGAGAATCTCTTCTTGCCAAGTTTGGCCTTCATAACGATTCTCCACGCTTTCTGTCCAGGCCCTCCAGGTCTGCTCGTTAATCTTGACCCACTCACAAGCCGCTTCGTTAAGCGTCCGCGAGCTGTTGACCAAGAGCTCATAGTGGATCTCTTCTTGCTGCACAGTCGAGTTGAACACCATCGACTCGACAAAGTGTGCCACATCTGGCTTGCTTTGTTCCAGTGATACCGAGTATGCCTTGGCGAGCAGCTCGATCGGGTACCCGCAGTCGGCGTCTCCAGACGTCTGCGCCGATCGACATTCCGCGCTGCTGAGCGGCAGCAGAAAGTCATCGAGATCGTACATGCGAAAGGCACCGTGCGGCTTCCAGAAATAGAACAAGAGTGGCGTTCTCGATGCATGTGCTGTCTCGATCTCTTCCATGATCTTGCTCTCCGACACTGCCAAGACGAGAGTGAGAGGCAGACCCAGGTTCCGAATGATCTGGTCGTCATGGGTCGTCCAAGTCGGCTTCCCGCCCAGAAAGCGCCCGCCTGTGGTCGGGATCTCGTGCCACGCCGTGTCGGAGAAGACGTCGCATTCTGCTGTTGCGTTGGCCATGCCTCCATCTGCCACTTTCGTGCCACCCAGAGCCTCCGTCGGGACACATGGAGCGTTGGCGCCTTGGTCCATATCGGAACGACAGCAAGCCGCGGTTGCCGCCGGATGAGGAAAGAGACTCGCTTTGGTCGGGTCGGTGAGCGTACGCCAGTAGTCGAGAGCCGGGTCATTGTCTTCGCCCACAAATGAGGGCAGGAACCATCCGATTCGGCCCTCAATTCCATTTTCGCCTGCCAATTTAATGGTAGACTTCTCGACCACGAACTCGCGAATATTATCTCGATGTCCCGAAGGCCAGTATTCAAGAATGACGTCGATCTCTCCGCTGCTCATGCGGCGCATACCGCTCGGCTCGATCAGTGTGCCATTCGAAGCGTACGTATCTGACTCCTTGACAGTCCCCGTGTAGTCGCTGGAATCGGCCGTGATTTCGACGGGGTACCCGAGGAACTCCTCGATGAAGATCTTGGCAACGTAGACGTTGATAAAGCTCCCAATCCAGTCGCTGACAGCGAGCCTGACGCTGCAAGGGTAGCTCCCATCCTCGTCTGGTTCGCAACGAAAGCGCGATTCCATGGATGGCTTTGGCCATTTCGACTCCGCGAAGCAGCAGTTTGCCTCATCTCGAGCGCACGAATCAACGAGCGGGTCCACGCGCAGAGCTGTCGCAGGCTTCGCGACGAGCAGCAACGCTAGGACTACGAAGGCCACGCCGCTGCCGCGCCGCCTCGCTTGAGCCAGGCGTTGCTGCATACTCGCCTCGCGCAATAGACTTTTGCAGTGCAGGAAAAAACCCACGCTGTCCCAACTTGGCTACCTTCCAACCTCTGCATCGTCGCCCCTACAAGCGGGCCGTTAAATGTTACATTTGATGGGCTGGGGCCGCGCGCGCCCACGCTTGGCAATCAATTCATCAATCGATACGCGGCTCGTCACTGTGGCACGCTTCATTCCGTCAAGGCAGCGAACGTGGCCAAAGCGCAGGACAACCGAGCGCATTGTGCAATGCAAACTCTGGAGTCTTTTGTGGTCGATCGCGCGCGCCACGCTGCTTGCGTGCGCCGGACCGCGCGCTGGAGCAGCGAGCGGACCAACGTGGTTGCGAACAGCACGCCGAGTCGCAATTTCCCGAAGCGTTAATCCAAAACAAACAGACAGAGACACAGACAGACAGACAGATAGACAATCAGGCCGTTACAATTTCCGTATCGGCGACAAGGAAGAACGGGCCTACGGCGCACGTCCTTGCAACACTAATGCTCAGTACGATGGAGCCATTCGGCAGCAGCCATTCGGCCGCAGCCATGCGGCCGCAGCCATTTGGACAGGACAGCGATGCCTGTCCCGGTTCACAGTCAGACCCAGGCTCCAGCGGGTCCTGCAGCAGACAGCAGAAGAACTTATCAAAAGGAGTCGCCAGCCGTGCCGGGAACAGGAAATCACGTCCCTACGAATGGGACCTCTGTATGATTCCATGTCTTCTCCCCGTTCAGGCGAGCACAAAGAAAGGCCATGCATGCGAGAAACAACCATTCTAGCCTTGCACGTTTGTCAATCGGATCCCGATGGCCAGGCCCCTTGAGCAGCTGCGCAGGACACGCCGCGCAGTGCGATAACGGAGGGAGGCGATCTCGTGCAAGCTCGTCCGATGGTAGACCGTGGCATACAGAGATCAGCAAAGTCGAGCACCTTGAAACGGTCGGAACGTCGCATAACCGAGATGGAAGGAACCATGACCGCCCAAGTTCCAGAGCCGAAAGCCTGGTCCGAGCAATCGAGCCCTTGGCTAGATTGCGCTCCCGAGCGCCAAAAGCATAGGTGCCTGCCTCCCAGGTGTGGACAATACTTTGCTGGTCTACTAATCGGGCGCACACATTTTAAACGGGAAAACACGGAATGGAATCAAATAAAGGACATTCTTCTGAAATAGTTACGAAATGAAACGCAAGAAGAATGTTCAGGCCCATTCAAATGATGCAAGGCTTACTTGGTTTTTGAGCTTCTCGCAACAGATGTGCGAGCTACTGAGAGTGAACTTTGGTCGCTCATTGATGCGGTGACAACCGTCTTGGCGAGAAGCGTCGCGTTGATATTGAAGCCAGCTGCATACACGCGCGAGCCAACCACCAAAAGCGCGCACGACACCGTACTGAAGAGAATGCAAAATGAAACGAACAGGCTCTTCAGCGAGGCGTCCATGCCCGGGGAAAGCGTCACAAACAGCGAGAGACCCGTCAACACAGCCACATTGTAGTTTGAAAACAACATGAACTTGCCCTCGTTGAACACCAGCCCCGAAAGACCTCGCGTCTGGCTCGCGAGCACGCAGCTCACAACAATCAGCAAGTAGCACACGGCAATGATGAGCATCAGCAGCGTCGAGTCCGTCGGACACACGAGCTCGTCGACGTCCAGCAGCACGTCTGCGACCACCGCTTCGGGCTCAAAGCCCACGACTGCGTACCAGATGGCGAAAAGAGCGAGAGCCACGAGCGTGCAAATCGTAAACTCAAACCTCATGAACAACTGGCCGCCCCTTTGCTTTCGCCGATTCAACTTTTGCGCGCGCTTCATCACCGAAGCAATGACGAACTGCTTGATGAGAAGCGAGCCCACAAAGTACATGAAGCCAAAGAGTAGCAGCGAAAAGCGCATCGCACACTTGACACGCGTTGGCTCGCCAATTTGAGACGTCTCTGCTCCGTTCATCAGCGCTGCGCCAAACAAGAGAATCATGAGCGTACGGATGCGAGCGCTCTTCACCGCCTTGTGGCTGCGATACGCCACGACGAACACCAGGCAAATCAAGAGCACGAGCCATGCGATGGAAGCCAGCGTCAGAATGATGATCTCACCCGAGCTCCCAAGTGGTACATGAGCGCACGGGACCTCCTTGAGTACCTTGGTCTCCAGCAGCATCGTGCTCCAGCGGGTCTTGTACAGCGACACATTACGTGCCTCCGAACACGGGCTCGGATCCACCTCGATAATCACAGAGCCGTCCTTTGCATATGCAGAAGTATCATACACGGCCACGACATCACGCAGACCATCGGGTTTGCAGTCGCAAGCCATGACCGTTGGCTCGAGAATCTCTTCTTGCCAAGTTTGACCTTCATAACGATTCTCCACGCTTTCTGTCCAGGCCCTCCAGGTCTGCTCGTTAATCTTGACCCACTCACAAGCCGCTTCGTTAAGCGTCCGCGAGCTGTTGACCAAGAGCTCATAGTGGATCTCTTCTTGCTGCACAGTCGAGTTGAACACCATCGACTCGACAAAGTGTGCCACATCTGGCTTGCTTTGTTCCAGTGATACCGAGTATGCCTTGGCGAGCAGCTCGATCGGGTACCCGCAGTCGGCGTCTCCAGACGTCTGCGCCGATCGACATTCCGCGCTGCTGAGCGGCAGCAGAAAGTCATCGAGATCGTACATGCGAAAGGCACCGTGCGGCTTCCAGAAATAGAACAAGAGTGGCGTTCTCGATGCATGTGCTGTCTCGATCTCTTCCATGATCTTGCTCTCCGACACTGCCAAGACGAGAGTGAGAGGCAGACCCAGGTTCCGAATAATCTGGTCGTCATGGGTCGTCCAAGTCGGCTTCCCGCCCAGAAAGCGCCCGCCCGTGGTCGGGATCTCGTGCCACGCCGTGTCGGAGAAGACGTCGCATTCTGCTGTTGCGTTGGCCATGCCTCCATCTGCCACTTTCGTGCCACCCAGAGCCTCCGTCGGGACACATGGAGCGTTGGCGCCTTGGTCCATATTGGAACGACAGCAAGCCGCGGTTGCCGCCGGATGAGGAAAGAGACTCGCTTTGGTCGGGTCGGTGAGCGTACGCCAGTAGTCGAGAGCCGGGTCATTGTCTTCGCCCACAAATGAGGGCAGGAACCATCCGATTCGGCCCTCAATTCCATTTTCGCCTGCCAATTTAATGGTAGACTTCTCGACCACGAACTCGCGAATATTATCTCGATGTCCCGAAGGCCAGTATTCAAGAATGACGTCGATCTCTCCGCTGCTCATGCGGCGCATACCGCTCGGCTCGATCAGTGTGCCATTCGAAGCGTACGTATCTGACTCCTTGACAGTCCCCGTGTAGTCGCTGGAATCGGCCGTGATCTCGACGGGATACCCGAGGAACTCCTCGATGAAGATCTTGGCAACGTAGACGTTGATAAAGCTCCCAATCCAGTCGCTGACAGCGAGCCTGACGCTGCAAGGGTAGCTCCCATCCTCGTCTGGTTCGCAACGAAAGCGCGATTCCATGGATGGCTTTGGCCATTTCGACTCCGTGAAGCAGCAGTTTGCCTCATCTCGAGCGCACGAATCGACGAGCGGGTCCGTGCGCAGAGCTGTCGAAGGCGTCGCGGCAAGTAGCAACGCAAGGGCTACGAAGACTACGCCAACGCGCCGGGTCACCAAGCTCGATCGGTGAAGCATGCTGATTAGTTTTGTTCAACAATCAATTGTAGCAATCAATGCGTCCAACACGATTTGGGTTTGGACTCTCAAACATCTCTGCCTCGATCGCTTTGCTGTGGCTTTGCGGGCCGTTGACGCACATCCGCAGTATTGATTCTCATTGCATCGCAAAAAGAACGAAGGCGAAGGCCTTTCTTCTTCCGAAGCAACTTCCGGCCGAGCCATTGTGGCTGACGCCTCACAGCCTGAAGGTAGCACGAGCAAGTTGAACTATATCCCACTCTCCGGTTTCTAGTAAATCCGTTAGCGCTGCATATAGAATCTTCTGTCATCTTATCGCCTGCGCAGAACTAGGCCAAAGAGGATTCGTCAGGCATGCTCGCGGCCGACTCACTTGTCCCTTGCACGGACGGCCCATGAGCCAGCTTCTTGCAGGCTCGTAAGAGCGCTCGCTCTCCGGGCCACTCTGCCGAACGAGTCGGATGGATGGCGAGTGGCTGGTTCAACCTCGTTCGACGTTGTTCGTCGACGCGCGTCGATATACCACAGCTGGGACCGTACCGAGCTTGTTTCGAAACGTCCGGAACGTAACGGTGCCGACTTGGAAGCATATCCTACCGGTCAACTTCCATAAAAGCAAACGAAGCCGCTTCGGTTGGGAAAGGAGCGACGTTCAGGTCTCTACAAACAGGAGAGCAACTTCCAGGACGCAAACAACGCCACATCGACCCACCTGGGTTTAAACAAGTAACCCAGACCTTCCAATTTGGGGACGAGGGAAACAGAAAAGAAGAATGTATAAAGTTAAGGAATCAAATGGATTGCTAGTATGCCTAACAGTACGCTAGGAATGCCTGGAGAGTTTCGCTCCTGCTGAGAGGAACCTGTCTGGTGGGGAAAATTGATGTTTCTCCCCACTTTAAATGTCGTCTTGAGGACGTAGTGAAGAGCTTAATGATCACAAATCTTTGTTCGTACTAGTTCGTGCTCTGAGCGATGCTGGCCCTACCTTAATGTCACACGTACTAGTAGCTGCTGAGATTGGATGGTTGTTGGCACAGCAAGTCTTACAGTAGACTTCCCATGGGTGCCAAGTTGACTTCACTACTTCTGTGATGCTGTCTGCTCACGTTACTGCCATTTCCCAAAATAAAGAGACGAAAAATGCATTTCCTTTGTACACGTGCTGCAAAGCGACCACGTGAAATCGTTCAGGGTTAATCGACGATGCTCGTCACGATGAGCTACCCATCACCTTGACACCAGGTGGTAAACTGCTATAGCATCCACGCTCAAGCAGATCCAAAGTGCACACCCAGTGTGGACACCAAGTGTGCACACCATGGGAAAGCCGCACTAATTCCACGTGCGATCCAAGATCGCACCCACTGCAATGATGCCGCCTTAACGAGGCCCGCGTATCATTCCGTCAGTGAGGCAATGCCGTCCTTGACGAAGGCCCAGCGCATTGCTGGATAATGTCGCCTTGACGAAGGCCCAGCACATTACTCCATCACCTTAAATGCTGCTCTTACACGAGCCCACGCATTTCATTTCATCATGCTATTCACAGCGTGAATCATAGTCTAAGCTGCACGAAGCCGCGCACACGCGAGCTCTCGTCCGCCAGCAGACCCGAATCACCCGAGCACTCGAACCCAGTGCGAGTTCCGAGTTACCCGCTCCAGGGTGGCCATTTGCAAGCGGGCTCTTCCTAATCGTTCGACTCCCTTGCAAACTAGGCAATCGACCACAGTCTCCGAGCAGCTGCGTGAGACTCCAACTTCTTCCTCCCCATCGCGCTACGCGCGGAAGGGAGAATTGTTTACGTTTAGACGAATCATCTTTGTTGTTCTTTCCTT
>BGKB01000257.1:36405-58445 GCA_003116975.1 Aurantiochytrium sp. KH105 | reverse complement strand
GGGGGGGGGGGGGGGCGGGCGCGCGCGCGGGCCTCGCGGGCGGCCAGCCGGGCGGGAGCGGCGGGCTGGCGGGAGCGGCGCCGCCGCGCGGCCGAAAGGGTCTGTCTGTCTGCCTGCCTGCCTGTCTCTCGATCCTCTCCAACCCGGGCCCGAAAGATGCGCAGAACCGTCCTGGAACCTGCACGGAACGTATATCCGTTGAGGAGGCGAAGACGAGGCTCGCGGCCGCAGCTCGGCACGGCTCGGGCCGGGGTCTGCGAGGCGAACGAAGCATCGGTCCTGGCTGGCCACTGCCGCGGATCGTGCGCGCAGCTTTCTTTCGGGTGTTGTGTCTGTGGAAAGGAATTATACATTGTTTTCGGAGAAGATTGATTGTGCGGAAAGGCATGAATGGTGAAGAAGGTGGGGGTGTGACTCGCGCAAATCCAGGTTCATTTACACGCCACCGACTTGAATGTCGAAGAGGAGATGAAGAAAAATCTAGTTAGATGTACAATCAATTGAGAGCTGCTTACTCTTCCTTTCATTCATTCATTCATTCATTCATTCATTCATTCATCCATTCGCGTGAAGCCAGGCGTGCGCCGACCCTACGTAGCACGTGCAAGGAAAAGCATCAAAGACAAAGAAAGCCCTTGTTGCGCAGATAGTAAGGAAACGATTAAAACGAGCCAGCGAGCGAGCAACGCTTTCGGCTCGCAGATACCAAGCTCTGCGCGCTGGCCTGCGCACTGCCTTGAACTGCAGCAACGGCAAGCGAGATGTCGGCACAGCTGCTGCGGTGGATTGGGGCGGGCGGCGACCGCCGCGATGGCGGCGACGCAAATGGAAGTCTCGAACAGTGCGCTGCCGATGGGTTTGCGGTTGCCTCTATTCTTGCCAAGTATGGCCTCGTTCGCGCAACGCAGCTGAAAAAGTACAAGAGAGCGGAGCAGGAAAACACGGCAGCCTTACTGGAAATCGCAGCAAGCAATTTCGAGAAATTAGAGCCCATTCTTGAGGAAAAACTCGGTCTCGTCTTGACCCGCAAAGAGATTGCAAACGTCATGCTCGAGGTCCCGGGCGCTGCAGCGCAGATGCTCTTCAAGCTCAAGTGCAAGCTCGAGCCAGATGCCGCTCCGCCAGAAGACTCGCTACTTTCTCTCGAAGAAAAATCACGCAAGGATCGAGAAGCAGCCGTTCTAAACATTCGCGAGTCGCTCCGAAGGGTACCTGTTCCGGATCCCAATTTGGAGCTCGCCGCTCGAGGCCTGCTCAACAAAAAGCAACTCGATTCCGCTTTGCATTTGGCACACTTTGAGGAACGACGCATCGAAAGACAACTCGCTGCAGACGATGAAGCACGCGCCGAGCACAAGGACCTCTCCGAGGCACGCGCGGAGCGGCGCAAAAGTCGACTTGAACGCCTTGCTGAAAGCCGAGCTTTTCTGGACGCTTGGATCGAGCAGGGCAAACGCGACTGGAGGATGAACGAACGCGTCAAGGCTGAGCGTATTCGTCGCGAGCTGCAATTTGAGCTCACTTGCCGAGCAAGTGAGGCGGCCAAGGCCGAAGCTCTTCGTGCGAAAAACACGAAGCTTGTTCAGCGTGGCACAGAAGAGTTTGAGCGAAATTTAAAGCGTTTGGGGGTGGACACGGGAGACAGCTCTGGCACAGGCACCGCGGCAGCGCTTGCCAAGACGGAACTTCAGTCTCGTGCAGCCTTGGAAGCCAAGGTCGAAGATATGATGGCTCGCAATAAGGCTGAAGTCGCCAAGCATCTTGCAGGCATTCGAGCACAGCGAGAAGAGTCCCTTGCAGGCCGCAAAGCTCGCGAGCAAAGAAGGCGTAAGATGCTTTGCGATCAGGAAAAGGCGCAGCGGACCTTGGAAGCCGACCTTGCGCGCGAGGCGCTGCTCCAAAAAGTGCAAGAAGAGGCTGAACAAGAGCGCAAGGCCGCAAGCGAACGAAAACGGCAGGCATACAAGTCAAAGATGAGCCGAGCAGACCGTCGTCGTCGCGCGAGAGAGCTAATTGCGTACCGAGAAGGCGAATTCCGGGCCCAAGTACTCGCGCACCAGCACCATCTGGAACAAAAGGCCCTGCAACACGCACAAGATCCAGAAGTCCTCGAAGCTACAACAAATCTCGCCATGATTCGCGAAGAGAGACTCACGAAAGAAGCGGACGCTCGAGCGATCCGACATGACCTCGTTGCCAGGGAAACACTCGAACTCATTGTAGGACTCGTGGAGCGAGTAGTGGATGCCAAAGATGCATCTTCCGATGCTCGAATAGCCCCCGCGGAATGGCGGGAACTCAAGGTTGCCTTTGCTGCGGGACAAACATTGCCTGCGCCCATTGCAGATGAAGGCGAGTCCCTCTTTCAATGCTCTGCGCAAGAAGCTGCGTTTGCCGAGACAGACTCTCCATTCGCAAAAGAGGTGACCCAAATCTTGCAGCTCGACGCGGAAAGTCCCGGCGATAGCATTGCAGATGTCTTGCAAGGAGTCTGCCGGGACCCGACAACACTCCCGCAATTGCGCGCGCCATTCAAGTGCGCCGCTTTCGTCGGCTTGGACGAAGCCCCAATGACCCGTTTCTGGAGCGCCATTCTCAAACAACGCTATGGATGCCGCATTGTGCGCGCTTCGGACTACGAGCGGGAGGCCGAGACGCAGCGAGCTGAAGACGAGGCTAACGAGGTGGAGACCGCGCCGGCCAAGGCACCCAAGAAGCCTCTCCCAATTGAAGAGAAGAACAGATCCGAGTTGCTTCGACGCGTTAGTCACGCAAAAGACAATGAAGCTACGGCGCTCTCCGCAGCGCTTACGCGCCTCGCCGTCTTTGATCTGGCGACAACAAGCGACAAAGATGCTGCCATTGGCGTCGTCCTGATTGGAATCGCGCAGACTTTGGCAGACTTTCAAGCAATCGAAGACATTTGCGGACCACTGTATCAAGACGTTGCGATGCAATGCGAACGAGAAGGTGACAAGGATATTGCAGCATTCGATCAAAAGAGTGAGAGCATGGCGGCAGAAGATGACGGGAACGAAGTCGCGGTGCAGGATGGAGAACTTGAAAGTGAGCCCACACCTGGATTCCTGAATCTTCTCATCTTCCCCCAAGAAGAGAGTTTAGCGGTGGAAGAAAAGGACGAGTCCGATGAAAAGAGCGAAGCGGAAGATCAAGTGCAAGACCCGAGTATCGCAGAACGCAATGAGTGGGCTGCAATGAGTGGGATTCATGTTTGCACTAACATCAAGGATCTCGAGGCTTCTTTCGCCCCGCCCCCTCTGACCGGCTGGGCAGTGGGCCAGCGTTTGCTGCTTCTTCACAGCATTGCAGAAAATGGAGGCCCGCAAGACGGTCGAATTGACGTCGATGCCGTTCATGAGGCGCTTCAGGAATGGGAAAAGGCAAAGAAATCCTTTGTGATGTTTGCGCGTCCGGCGTTGCATCGTGCAATGTGCTCCAACGAGGAAACTCGAAAAGCTGCTACGGAACTTGTCGCGGAGGCGTGCGCCCTTGTGCGGGGAGAACAGGCTCTACCAGGCGAGAAACGCAGCATGGTGGACGAGGAATTGCGACAGCTAAAGGACGTGATGCACACGGCGCCGAAGTATAGACCAAGTGTTGAACAGCTTGCGCATGGCTTGTGGGAGTCCGCGTTGGACCACACGCGACGCACACGAGCACTTTTGGCCGAACGATGGGAAGACAATGCCACAGTACCGACCCCTCGCTCACGATGGCTCGAAAACGTAGCCTTGCGCTATGCGCCCGTGCTCCAGCTCGTCCTTGAATATCTTTCCCGTGAAAGAGCCCTGATTAACCGCGTACACGAGGTCATGGGTCTCGAGCGAATACCGAGTCCGGGAGCGCTTGACAAAGAAGCAATGCGCGCGGTCGAGGAGGCTCTATCACATTCGCGTTGCGAGCTTTCGGATATGTCTCGCGGTATGCTTGACGAAGGCTTTCAACAGGCGATGCGTGCGGTGGAGCTACGCGCTTTGGATAACCCAAGTCCAAACGTCGTTGGGGAGTATTTGGCACATGTAAATGCACACGTCTTGTCGCGTCTGCGTGGAGTTGCGGCATGTGCTGTGCGAAATGCTCGATTTGCACACGCGCAGTGGGCGACACATCTTTCAGAATGGGACAGTCTCTGCAAAGCACATTTACAAGAGCGAGACGTTCGAGCACGTACTTTTCGTGAAATTGCATTAGCACGTATGCAGGCGTGCGACGCACGAGGTTTGGATCTCGTTGCGCTTTGGGCTGGAACCTTGGGTTCTGAATGACCTTGATTCCAAAAAAGTCTTAGAACAACTTTAGAAAAAAACAAAAAAAACTGTGGAGATGCGCACAGAACAGAAAGCAAGAAAGTTAAACAAAACATTGCGCTAAAACTACACTACACTTCAACCTTTGCTACACTTCAACCTTTGCTGAGAAATTTCGGATTCTCATGCAGAAAAGCATGTCATGCTTGCAAAGATTCAACCAAGGACTTTCACTCCAATTCTTCGGGAATTCCGCTCTTTTATTGGCTTTCTCTTGCGCCAAGCTGAATGCAAGACAACAAAAAAGCGAACAAATACAATTTTCATCATTTGGATCATCCAGACGCCTGTGCGCGCTGTCTCCACATGTCTCGCTCCTCCTTGAGCTTTTTAATTTCCTTTTGCGAACGTGCAAGTGCATCCTTGATGTAATTTTTGTAGTTTGCAAGCTCCTCCTCTGCCACCGTGGCTCGGGTGAGCAGGTCAGCATGTTGTCTCCCGCTGAGAGGGGGAGCGGGCTCGTGCATGGGAGAGACGTAACCTCGGGATCCGCGCTGGGAGGTCGGCGACGATTGTCGTACATGAAGTTTGCGCAAGTGCTCGTTCTCCTCGCGCAGGCGGCGGAGCTCTTCTTCATCTGGACCTGGAGGAAACGGGGACGAAACGCGCCTCGATTTATCGAGCTGGCGCTTGTATCGATCGACCTGTTCCTGCAGGTCCCGATTGGCTTTTTCGAGGTCGTTGACACGAGCTGAGGAGACGCCTCGTGGAGATCGAATGGGTTCGGGTCGATGGTGCGACCGCGCGTCTTGAGGCTGGGAGGCCTGGAGCTCTTTTATCTTCTCCAGAAGCGTCTCTTGTATGTCTTGCATTCGCTTGGCCGCTTCGGCATCTGCGGAGGAGTTGGAGGCACCGCTGCGCTGCGCGAGGCTTTGATTTTCGTCCTCCAAGTTTGCCTTTTGGCGCTCGAGCATTTTGATTTCCGTTTGCAGGTCGCTGAGTCGCGCCTCGTGCTCACGGTGGAGGCGTTTTACAGAGGCGGCGAGCCCGATGTTTTTCTCTTGAGCATGCTGGAGATCTGCAGCGGACTTTTCAAGGCGCTGCTTGCTGTCGGCGAGCTCTGCGCGAAGCTGGTCTTCAAACTGTGAAGATTCAACCTTGAAATCTGCATCTTCGGCGTTTGCGGCGCTGATTATGGCTTCAACCTTGTCGACATCAACCTCCATGTCTTGCAACTTGTGACGAAGAGCAGTGTAGCGGGAGAAAAGTTTACGGTTCTTTTCGACAATGCGCTGGTTCGTCTGCTGAAGTGCGCGGAGTCGTTTCTCAAGCTCGACCTCGCGGGTTTTGAACGTATGGACGAGCTCATTCTGCAAGGTCTCACGCTCCCGATCCGCTGCGTCGAGCAGACTGCTCGAGCTTCGCGAGATTGTGTCGTCGTGATTGGTGCCGTGGCTAAGCTGCTCGAGGAGCTTTGCGCGGTAATCGTCGGTGATGGTAGCGATTTTTGCGGCGAGCTGCGCATTTTCTGTGCGTAGAAGCGAGGCCTCGTCCGTCTTTTCGGCAAGCTGAGACTCGAGATCTTTGATGTTGCGTGCCGATGCCTTGAAAGCTGCTCGTAGCTCGCGCGCCTCGGCATCAAGATGCTCGCGCTGCGTCTCGTTGCGCTTGAGTTCTGACTCGAGGCGGGTTTTGAGCTGCGTGACTTCGCTGTCGCGCTCGCGCGCGTAATCGGCTGCGTTTTTCTCAAGGTCAAGGCTGCGCGTTTCAAAGTCGACCTGCTTTCGTTGCATTTCGAGCTGGACCTTGAGCGCCTCGGCTTTGAGGTCGTCGGCATTTTGACGAGCTTGAGTTAGAGCTTCATCCAAGGAAGTCTTTTCGGCCGCGAGCTTGGCCATGCGGGCATTGGCGTCCTTGGCCTGGTCGCTAAGAGCGGCGCGCTCTTTGCGGAGCTCTTCGGCTTCCTTTAATAGCGCGTTTTTCTGGTTGACGAGCGTGAGAAGCTCGACGCCAAGCTCTTCGTTCTTTGCGATTTCTTCCTTGAACTGGGCCTCGATGCGTGCATAGCTATCCTTGAGCTGGACGAGGTCGGAGGCCGTGGTCTCGACTTTGCGCGTGGCATCTTGGAGCTGTTGCTTGAGGGCGGTGGTGGACTTTTCGTGTGCTTCTTGGCGCATTTCGTGCTGCAGCACTTCGTTTTCGGCATTGAGCAGCTTTGTGACAAGCTCGTACTTTTCGGCCTCTGCGCGTTCGACAAGTTTATTATTTTCAATGCGGAGGTCGAGAAGGGCTTTTGAGATTTTGAGCTTTTCTTCTTCGCCCTTGATGGAGGAAGCCTGTATGGAGGATTTCTGTTCGACGAGGGCGTTGTACTTTTCTCGAAACTCGACGAGTTTTGCGTAAATTTTTTCTTTTTCTTCCTTGATGCGCAGTTTTTCGAGATTGTCACGGACGACGCGGCCTTCGAGCTCGTGAATTTTGACGGCAAAGTCTTGCGCGTCACCGTCGCTCCTTGATGCAGAGTTGACGTAGGCCCGCGCGCCGCCTCGACCGGCAACAATGGAAAGCTCGTCGCGAAGGCGGTTGATTTGCAAGCGATAGCGACGGAGAAGACCTTGCACGCGCTCGTCGTTGATTGTGGGATAGGTTGCGCCATGACGGAGAAGCTCTACGAGTTGAAGCGCGGCAGCGGAGACCTGGCCCTCGCCCTGGCGAATTACCGCGAGACAGAGGGATATTGAATTTCCTGCGAGACCATTCTCGAGAAGTTGCGTGAGCTTTGACTCGGAGAAGAGCGCAAAGTCCTGTTCATCGCGTTCAAGAGCTTCGGCAACGGACTGGAGCGTCATGATGGATTTGCCGAGGGTGGGGCCTTCCCGAGCGCGTACTACGGATCGATCCTCGGCAAGTTTGTTGACTGCGGCGGCCTCGACAACGAGAAGACGGGAACGAAGTTTGCGGCGGTGGAGATGCTGCTCAATGTCGAACTGCCAAATCGTGGACGTGTGTCTGCTTGCGGGTCCAAAGTCTGTCATGCCGGCGGATCTACAATTGAAGGAATCAACAAGGATGTCGAGCACATCGTCTGCGTTTCGGTAAGGTCCACGTGTGCTGCACTGGCTGACGACGTGGCCGTCGACGGGATCGTGAACGATGGCGAGGTCTCGGTTTTCTGCGTTGAACATATCCTGAATGACCTCGTCGCAGATTTCATAGGCTTGGAGTCTGACGTTAAATGATGTGTGCGAATGCGCGCCAATCCCACCTCCTGTACCGGCATTGGGAGCAGACGAGGAAGACGCGGAGTTATGGTGGAGGGCAGCGAAGAGTTCGCGTGTCATTGCGGGCAGGAGTTTTTCGACAATGGCGGACTTTTCGCTGCCGTAGGAGCCAAGTACGATAATGGATGCCGACACGCCCTCTGCGAGGGCTTTGGCGAGCGGTTTGAAGGATCGCTCAATAATTTGCACGTGGCTTGCCTCGGGGCCATAGATGAAGTCAACGTCAAACTCTTGGCCCTCTACGGAGGCTTTGTTTTTGGAGAAGCGCACATCGGTGGGGCCGCGACCCCCGCTGGCCCCACGTTGTGCGTTTTGCGACGCGTCGCAGACTTTGATGAGCGCCTGGATAGGGACCCCGTTTGGCATGGCCTTGTTTGCGTTAACGCCTTGAGGCATGCCTTCGTGGTGGTGGCCGCCAGAGCCCGCGGGATGTACGCGTTTCTTTCGCATGGTTGCGACGCGGAGGGGGCGCAGCCCGCCGCTGCGCGGCGTCACGGGCCGCCCGCTGCACTGCCGCCGAAGCGCTTTGTTTCTTTCTTGGGGCTCAGAAGTTAGACATCATGGGACGGCACACGATGTGTCCGTTGGACCAGTCACTAGTAGTAGAGCACTAGTGGACCTAGGAGTACAGCTCATCGGAGCTCTTTGGAGAGAACGTTGGGTTGCACGCGCTGTTCACCATGCAACTTTCCTTTTCTTATTGTGTTGGCAGGCTGGCTCAACCAATTGCTTTTCAGGTCTCTTTGAAGACTATAAGAAATAAATCACTCATGGTTACTGAAGTCGAGCATTTTAGCGCTCGGCACGACATGAAGAGAAAAGGGAGACTTTGTCGTAAGAAAACAGGCATTTTTTGGGCGGGAAAAAACAGGCACGTTTGTTTTTGGGCTGGGCGGAGACAGAGAGATAGGCTGAGAAAAGGAACACAGACAGGAAACTTGTTTGTTATTTGAGACAATTGCGATGCGGCAAAGTTCAAATCTTTCCGTGAGAACCAGCCAGGAAAATTGTAAGCTCATAATCACTATTGACGCTGCTGCTGCTGCTGCTGCTGTTGCTGTTGCTGTTGTTGTTGTTGTTGCTGCTGCTGAAAGAGACTTTGCTGTTGCTGTGCAAGAGATGCAAGCGCAGCTGGTGGCAGGATTGTAGTCAGCTGAGAAAGCTGAGCAGGTGTCATGATTTGAGAAAGCTGAGGGAGCGAGAACATTTGCGGCGCATTGCCAGCATTAGCAGCGGGCGCAGAAGGAACCTGTGAAGATTGGCGTTGAAGATTCTGAGACGCCGCCGTGGGTTGGTGCTGCTGCTGTTGTTGGTGCTGCTGCTGAGGCGAGTGCGAGTGAGAGCTTTGGCGCGAATGCAGGTTAAGCTGGGAGGAAGAGTCGCGACGCTGGGAACTGTTCAAGGTATTAAGAGACGGCGAGGACGCAGGTGGCGGCAGGGGGGGCTGCGTGTTCGCTTGGGACATGTTGACGGAAGGCATTTGCTGAACGGGCGAGTTTGGTTGTGACGAGGTGTTGGCAGCGTCGGAGGGATCGTCGGAAGCATTGGAGCGATGCGTTTCTCTTTCAAGAATATCGATGAGAAAGTCTTCGCCCTTGTCGCCATGGTTTTCGAAAAGATAGTCTGCAATCTTGATGCGAAAGGCGTCGGCACGCTTGGAAGGTATTGTGAGAAGCATACGAACGACGCCGCGGAAACCGACTACATCGGTGAAGGATCCCTGATTATTGAGCTGCACCGCGCGAAAATCACGCGCGACTTCGGGAAACTTGCGACGGTACCACTTTACGCGTCGATTGAGGTTGGAGGAGTCAACCTCGCCCGTGAGTTGTTCAATGATATCTCGTACGGAGAATTCGCCGGTCGCGTGGTATACGCGGAATTTTTGAAAGAGCGCGCGAATGGACCCCGTATAGTGGTGCGAGGTATCGATGGGTTCAATGTCGGCACGAGGTCGCTTCCTGCGTCGCTGCAGCTGCATTTGTTGGTACTCTTGCTGCTGACGCTGCGACTTTCCGTTGAGACCACGGGGCTTGGGGATCTGGACATTCATGCTGTGACTGAGGACCTTGAGAAGGTCTGCATACTTTACGCGGAACTCGTCAGCCTTTGGGTGAGGAAAGAGCTGGAGCATGACGAGAGCGTACGCAGTGCTGAGACGAGCTTCGTCGAGGCCGGGTTCGGCGTAAAGGTCGAGGAATCTCGTTCGAGCGGCTGCAGCTTCGGCGGCGAGTCTGGACGAGAATCCGATGGCGGCTTTACCGATTTCGATGGCGTCAAAGGGTGTTTCACTTTCGTCATCGTAGGTGGGAGAGCTTCCAAGTCTTTCTCGAAGGAGAGCATGTAGGGATCCCTGCGTGAGCATAGCGATGGGCACGGGTACGCCTTGTTGTGAGGCTTGGATGGCGATGCCCCGTGGCGTTCTTTGTTGGGTGGGGAAGTTGAGTTCGAGAGGCGGTCGCATCCCGTTAAAGGTGTTTTGTGTGTTTTGCATGTGCTGTTGTTGCTGCGTCTGGTCATGGATGGCCTGAATTTGCGCTTGTTGATGAGCATGCATTTGCGCTTGTTGATGTGCGGCGAGAGATGACGACATTTGGTTGTTGTTGTTGTTGTTATTGGAATTGGAGGCAGAAGAAGTGGTTCTTGATGAGTCGGAAGTGATGGAGGCTGCGGTTGGGCCTTTGAGAGGTCCGGGTCGCGATGAAGGATGCTGGTTTCCGTGTTGTTCATGTTTGAGGCTGTTTTGGTTAAGTTGGTGCGCCTGCTGGTGTTGTTGATGGGGCTGGAGTCGCATGTTGTTTTGTTGCTGCTGCTGCATGCCGGACATGTTATTTCCGTTGAGCATGGGTCCGTGTCCGCTGTTCATGTTTGGACCAAGTACTCCGAGAGCGGAGAGGCTTTGAAGCGCCTGGAGATTGTACATGCTCCCGTTGGCGAAGGCTGCGTTCGCGTACGGGTTGACGCTGTTGACGCCAGCTCGAGCTTGCGCCTGCGCGTGGGCGTGGGCCGCAGCTGCGGCGGCTTGTGCCTGTGCTTGGACGTGTGACTGGGCATGCGGATGACCGTGTCCATGCGGACCGGTACCACCACCTCCTCCGTTGCCTCCATTGCTGCCGCTACTACCACTGCTGCCGCTGCCGTTGCTGCCGCCGACGCCACCGCCGCCGTTGCTGCCGCCGCTGCTACCGCCGTTGTTTGGGCCCGAGCCTTGTCCTTGTCCTTGGCCTTGGGCCTGGCCCTGGCCCTGGCCGGACTCCGTCATAATCCTTATTGTGGAACACACGGGAACCTCTGCTTATCAGGCGGTCACCCCGCCTCGGTCTCCAATGAATGGTCGAGGTCGCCTCTGACCGCGTCGGGTCTCCAGCGACCGCGGCCAGAAGCGGCCTCCGCCGGGCGCTGCGCTGTGCTTCAAGGGGCGCGCTGGGCGCTGCGCGGCGGTCTGCGCGCTAGGCGCTGCGTCTCTCGCCGCTACGCCGCCGCCCGTCGCGAGAATGCGGTCTGCGCGCTGCTCGCCGCCGCTGCGCCTCTTTCAGGTTTCCCCCCCCCCCTTTTTTTCCTTCTTTTTTCCCGCGCCTCCTCCTTTGGTATGTATGGACGTCTGTCCTGCTGGCGTTTTTTTTTTTTTACTTTCCTCGCCAGACCCTCGAGCCTTGTGGCAGAAGCACAATCACACGAAGGAGAAGAGGACGGAGACGAAGCTCGACCAGTGCGACCTTGTCGTGAACGTCCTTCAGGGCGTGCGTGCCTGCGAGCGAGCGAGCGAGCGAGCGTACGTGCTTTCTCCGCTGCTTGCCTTCCTGTCTGCTTGCTTGCCCGCCAGTGAAAGAAGCGCAGCAAGTTGACTTTCAAAAAAAAAAGAAAAGGCCAAAGAAGCAGGAAAAACAGGGAAAGAAAGAAGCGAAAGAAAGAAGCGAAAGCAGGCCGCTCGCCAGCGCTCGCCTGCGCTCTCCCTCCTCTCCGCCCTGCCGCCGCCGCTGCTCGCCGCGCTCGCCGCGCCCGCGCCGCCGCCGCCCGCGCGGCCTCCGCGCCCCGCCCTCGCGCCCTCGCGCCCTCGCGCCCGGCCTGGCCTCGCCGCCTCTCGCCGCGCCGCGCCTCGCGTCGCGTCGCGTCTCGTCGCGTCGCGCTGCCTGGTCTGGGGTTACCGGTCTGATCCCCCTGCCCCTCTCGGTCACTCTCTCCCTCTGCGCCCTTTTTTCGCCTCCTCCCTGCCCTCCCTCCTCTCTGCTTTCCTTTTTCTTTTCCTTGTACTTTTTTCAATTTCTTTCTTTCCTTTGCCTTTTTCTACTTTCCGCTTCTCGCGGAGCAGCGGCGGCAGCTGCGGCTCTGCTCCTGCGAGGCAGGCAGGGCCAGCGAGGAGGGGTGCGAGCGTGCGTGCCTGCCTGCTTGCCGGCGTCGCTTGCTGGGCCTTGCTTGCTGGCATACTTGCTAGCTTGCTTGCTTGCTTGCTGGCGTTGCTGTTCCTGGCTGTTGTCTCGTCGCCCCGCCAATGAAGAATAATTCGACAAAACAGCAGCCACCCAGCCTGCCACACAGCCACTAGAAAACCCACGTCAAATTTAAAACCAGAAACAACTTGCAACTGGCCAGCCTGCCACTGCGAGAAGCGCGAGGCTCGCTTCTACTCCCTCCGGCCTCTTCTCCGCTCCGTATCCCGCGCCCTTCTTCGCCACCACCAGAAGCTAGCGAGGCCAGCGAGGTGGGCGCGGTGGGCGGCTCAGGTCCCCGCCGCCGGGCCGCCGTCGCTGCAGTCTACCTGCCTGCGGCCTGCCTGCCTGCCAGCCTGCCTGCCCCGCTGGCGGTGCGCGGCGACCGGCTGCTGCAGCTGCTGGCCGGCTCAGCGCCGCACGTGGAAACGCACGGCGCGCATTGCGCATCGCATTGGCGAGTCGAGTCGGGGCAGCCAGGGTCCGTGCGTTGAAAGCCATCAAGAAAGAAAGAAAGAAAGAAGGAAGGAAGGAAGAAAGGCCTTCATTATCCCTTTATCGCCTTTTGTCCTTTCCCTTTTTCTTCTTACTTCCTTTCTTTCTTGCTTTCTTTCTTTCTTGCTTTCATTCATAAAAGTTTTTGTTCTTTTCGTCGGTCGGGCGACCGCGCGCTGATGAAGGCCGGCAGCGGCGTGACGGGGGGAGAAAGGGAGAGAGGATGCACGCGGCGCGAGGAGGGAGAGGAGCACGCGAGGCGGCGGCGAGCCACTGCCGCGAGCTGCCTGCCTGGCTGGCTTGCCGCCGCCCGCCGGCGCCGGGAAAAGAGGAAACCAAGAAAGGAAGCAGGCGCTTGATTGACTCGACTGACTCGACTCGACTCGGCCGAACTATCGAACTTGCGAAAACAAACAAATTTTTGAAAAAAAAAACAATTAGAAAGAAAAAATCCGAAAGGAAAGAAAGGTGAGGAGGTGAGGCGTGCAGCGCAACAAAAGATATTAAAATTTAAAAACAAAGAAGGAAAAAGACGTGAAAGGGGGGCAGGCTGGGTGATTCATTTGTGCTCTCGACGCTGTGATCGCGTCTTCCAAAAAGTGTCATAATACCAAAGAGTAGAAGCCCTGGAAGCGAGCAACAGAAAAATGCGTCGACGAGGTAAGAATGCGCCGCCCACTCGCTCACTCGCTCGCTCGATGCCTGCCTCGCTTGCAGGCAACGCGCACATCTACTTTAGTTTTCAGATGCTGCGCCACCGATCGTCCGAGCAAGCGTTTTCGCGCACGCTCACCTTCATGACGGCCCGCCACCATACCTTCTCCACACCCCCACCCCCCCTCCTCCTCTCGCCTTCCGGTTCCACGCCTTTTGTCGAGGCATTCCCACACCGACGTCCACAGTCTGCGAACGTCGGCGCGGCTGCGGGGGGTAGGGGGGGGGGGCAGGTGACCGTACCGGCCAGGCAAGATATTCAAAGCTATCGCTCGCGCTTCCCTCGCTCCGAGCACAGTCGGCGCCGCCCTCCCTCTCTCGTCAGCTCGCTGCAGCCAGTCAGTCAGCCCGTAGCCCTGCCGCCGCCGGCGGTAGCTCCGCACACGCACACGCACACGCACGCACAAACAAGCGAACGAACGAACACACACGCATCCTCAAACCCTCCGCGCGTGCCGAGGCGCCGCCCGCCTGCAGCTGCAGCTGCCACTGCTCTTCTTCCCGCGCCTCTGCTGTCCAGCAAGTAGACCTGCGTCTCCCCGCCGGCCGCGGCCCCTCCTCCTTCTCTTCCCCTCCGTCTGTCCCGCGCCGCGTGCTGCGCTGTCGCAGGGGGCGGGCCCCTCAACTCGCCCGGCTCCCTGTGGAGTCCAGTCACAGTCAGCACAGCTGGCTAACTGTAAACCGCATGACGGCAGTCCGCACCGCAGCCGCTCGACAGACCGACCGACAGACCGACCCTCCGCCCGCCCGCCCGCCCGACCGCCCGCCCGACCGACTGGCTGGCCGGGCACGGCGGCTGGCTGGCTGCTGGCTGGCCGCAGCGGCTTGAGGGAAACGTAGCCGCAGCCCGCATCGCCGCAGCCCGCGAGGTTTCCCGGTACGGCCGCAGCCGCGTGAGAGAGGGAGAGAGAGAGAGAGAGGACAGACATGCGGACTTTCGCGAGAAGTCCAGCCATGGCGAGCAGGCTGGTGCTGGCTCGGGTCTGTTGGCCTCGCGCGCACCAATCTGCTGGACGGGCGTTCGCATCGCGTCGCATCGCATCGCATCGCATCGCGCGTGCCGACCGCCCCGGCGACCAGAGAGGCAACCAACCAACCAGGCAGGCAGGCAGGCAGGGAGGCAGGCGGGGTGGTGGCCAGTGACAACGCCAGCAGCGCAGCACGGCCAGTCACGTGAGACAGCCGCCGCATGTGGGAGAACCAGCCCGCCCTGCTCCGCACCGCTCCGAAGCAGCTTCCTTCGCCTCCGCCGGCCAACCAGACCTGATCAGTCCTGATCACGTATGATCAGCCGCACCTCGCCCTCGCGTCCGGGAAGCGCCGAGGCAGAGCACGCGCGAGCGACAGCGAGCGAGGGATAGATAAACTAGCCAGGAAAGGAGCGGTGGCTGCGGATCGTTAAATTCGGATCGTTAAAAGTCACCTCTACACGCTTCCTCTTTTGTCCCTTCCTTCTTCCTTTACTTACACCCCCTCTTCGCATGGCCGCCGGGGCCGTCTCGCTCGCCCTTGCCCCGGCAGCACTGTGGTAACCGCAGCTCCCACGGTGGTTTGGGGTGGTGTGGAGGCTGCGGGGCCTCGCTCTTGTTCCTTTTTTCTTTTTTTTTCTCGTGCGACTGCATCCGGCGGTGGCAGCGGCGGGCGATGTCTGCAGCCGCACTGCTTTTTTATGTCTCGATCTGGCTGGTCGGCGCTGGCACGGACGGACTTGGCATGCACACTCGGCCAGACCGTCAGTCAAGCGTGCGCGTACATGCACGCACGCACGCGCGCGCGCGCGCAATGGTCGATTGGCACATCGGCTCAAATCGAGTCAGTCTTGGCGGCACGGCGAAAGGCCCTGAATCAGCCGCCGCCTCGCTGTTGCTTTCATCGTCATCGTCTGCGCGTGCGCAGCCATCCGTGCCGATTCGATTCGATCCTACGAAGACCTTGAGGCTGGACGGCCACGCCACACGGTGGATGGCGGGCTGGCTGGCACTCACTGCACGCACGTTTGGTGAGCTCAAAGCGTCTGCCTTGCTTGGCCGAAGGCGGTGCACCGTCGCCCCACCCCCCCCACCAAAGAAAGTGGCGCGGCGCGCCTCAGATCAAAGAAAAGCAAAGCAAAGCAAGGCCACCAAGGCCAGAGACCGCAGGTCCTTTCAGGCCAGCCGCCGAGTGTCGCTCGCAGTCTCTGATTGCCTCGCATCGCGGGTTTGAGCAAAAAACGCGACGCCCACTTCTTGATCGTGCAGGAGCGCGGGGATGCCGCGTCGCTTCGTCTCCCACCATGGCCACTCACTTCAAAGTACTCACCGTCTTTCAATCTTCCATTTCTTTGTCCCTTTTGCTGGCTGGCTGGCTGGCTGGCTGCGCTCGAGCTCTTTCTTGGCGGTGGAAGTCACGCAGCACAGGCTGCTACGAGGCAGCCTAGGACAAGAAACGAAGGAAATAATTGGCGTCGGAAACTGCTCGTGTCAGACCGAGAGGGACGCACCTGGTTGAGATTGTGGCCGCCGCCTACTTTCTGCAGCTGCTCGATTGACCGCTGCGTTTGCAGCCACCAGTGTTGGGTTCTTGAAAAGCTTTTACGAAGAACGGAAGCAGCAGCAGGCTATAGTTAGCTGCAGCTGCGATGGTGATTTGGATGGTTGGTTGGATGGCAGACCATGGCCGTGGCCATGGTGGATGGCGGCGGGCCTTGGGCGTGTGCGCTAAAAATCTTGTTAGGTAATGATCACGCGTATCGAAGCCTCTCTATCCCCCCCCCCCCCAGATACTAATTCCCCTCCGAGATGACCGTGGGAGAACGAGGTCCCGCAGCATCGTGTCACGATCTCAAACTCTACCCACATCCTCCCCACCGGCGGACCCTGGCCCCGGAGCTGACTCAGCTGCTTTAGGGCAAGACGTTAATCGTACTGCTGTCTTGGGCGCGGCCTTTTTGTTTGTGTCTTGAAGGTGAGCCCAGACGAGGAATAATCCGTTAAGGTTATCACACTAGGTTTTGCTAAAACATCCCAAATCGAGAACGCTGTTGGGTCGTGACGAAACACTGAGACCAATCTGCGGGATGAAATGTCCCCACTGCACCGCCTGCTGCAGTTGCAGAACGGCCTCCTGCCGGCCTATTTACCGCAACACCCACCGCTTTGACTGCGGGCCTCGGGAGACAGGACTGACCGCAATGCAATCTCCAGCAGCCGCGATTCGTGGCGTGTAAGCGAGAAAAGATGGCCTCTTGAGGGGCAGCCTTCGGACAAGCCTGTAGTGCTAATATAGAGATGTGGAGAGGGAGTGTGGTGAAGAAGGGATGTGTGGGAGGGGGGGGGGGAAATGACAAAAAACGGGAGTCCGAGCCTCGCGGCGTACGTGAATGAACGAAAGAACGAATAAACGGACGAATGAACGAGGCGATACGTTTGTCGCCAGTTATCTCAAAAGCCCCGACCAACAACTTACCGACAGAAATGCAGACTTACTGCAGGCAGTCAGTCGCCATGGTCGGCAGCAGACAGTCTAACCGCCAGATCCATCCACCGACCGTTAGCTCGCTCGCTGTCGCTGGCCTGCTTGCTTCTCTTTCTAGAGAGTGAAAGACCTGCTGCTGCGGCTGCCCTGGCTGCTGCAGCTGCTTCCCTCCCTCCTCCCTTAGCGCAGCAGTGCAGTTGCACTGCTAGTCACGGAGGAAGGAAGGACTGCAGATGGCCTGTTCTCTCGCATCTGCCTCTGAGCCATTCGCTTGCGACCGTGTGTGTCCCTGCAACCTTTTCCCGCACGCCAGCCGGGTAATCTCGAGGCACACGCGGGGGGGCAGCCCCGGTCGGGACCCGCCTCCGCGCCCTCGTTCCCGTCACGACGATCCTGGCGGTCCGGCCTGCTCTTGCTTGTAGCTGTGCTGCTCTCGCCTGCACGTTGCTGTTGCAGTCGCATCGCTTGCCGAGGCTGCCGCAGCCTCCCGGACACTCGTCGCTGCTATCGCGCGCGGAAAAGCACCGGACGAAACGCGCCTGGCCGGCGGCCGTGCCGAGCCCAGCCCAGCCCAGTCGAGCCAGTTGACCCTGGCTCCGACGCGAAGATCGGCCCATCGATCCATCCATCGACCTGGCCGGCGGCTGGCCGTGGTGGCTGGCGCTCGCCATCGGGCGGCCACGGTCGGCCGGCCGGCGCGAAGAAAAACCCCGACCGTCTCCTGCGAGTCAACGCATACTTTGTTGACATCTCTGCTCATCTCGCCTCGCGACTGGCTCAGCGGCTCAGCGGCTCGCAGTCGGTCGGTTGCTCGCGCCTGGCCCGCATCGCGTCCAGCTGTGACCGCGAGGGGCGCCTACCCCAGTGACCTCCGCCGCTCCCCGGGACGCGCAGCTTTGCGCAGCGCAGCTAGCTGCCCGTTGGTTGACCTGCGGCGCTTGCGATATCGCACGTCGGAGCGAGCGAGTGAGTGAGTGCAAGAACGCCGTACAGGCTCTCTCTTGACAGAAATCCTCGGCCGTTGCCCCCTCCCCTCCCGCCGCGCGCTGGAACTGCTCAGGACAATTCTGGCTCGCGCTGCAAGCTTCGTCTGCCAGCCAGCTGCCATGGCTGTTGCTCGGGCCGAGCTGCAGAGCGCGCCACCGACCATATGCGAAAAGAGGACCATCGTCCGCCTGTTTTCGCGGAGCCTGCCTTATGATTCTCGAACGGACACGAACAGCTTCGCGCGGCCCGCCGTCGGGCGCTCCGGCTCTGCCCCGCCTCCTGCTTCCCGCCCGTGCAGCAACAGCTGGCTGCCACTGCTGCCACTGCTGCTACGCTGCTGCCTGCCGGCCGCCGCCCTGCACGCGACTGCGACCTGGCGCGGTGTCTGACTGGTACGTGCGGCGGCGTGGTAACAGCGTGACCGCGCGGGTCCGAACTCCAAGTGCAGCATGCAGCTGCAGATGCACACGTCGGGAGCCTGCCTGCCTGCCTGCCTGCCTGCCTGCCTGCCGGTCGGGCCGGGCCGTGGACGTCTGAAGCCGGCCGGGGCTCCGCTCACTCGCTCGCTCGCTCGCTCGCTTGCAGTTGCTGCTGGTTGTTGTTGGTGTGGCCGGCCGCGGCCGGTGGCGCGCCAGCCAGATGGATCAGATCCTGGCCTGGCGAAATGAAAATCGTGCCTGCATGGGCTCCCTGCATCCCTCCCTCGCTCACTAATGTAAGTCTGCCGTCCCTCCTAACTGCCCCGCAGCGTAAAGGCAATACTGCAGCCGCAGCGTGAAGCGACCGGACCCACGCACGGTCCCAGCCAGGGCGGATGCAGCGCGACACGCAACTCGGCCTCCGTGATGGCTGTGGGACGAGAGGGCCTGGGAAGATGGACGAAGGTGCGCCAACAGTGCACCCGCAGCGGCGCTGTGCCGATGGCCCAAATCGCCAGCAGCGAGCAAGAGCACCCGCGTTGGGTCCCAATAGTTATTCCGGCCGGAGGCACGGAGCTCTTCATTGTCTGGCTCGAAGTGTATCTGGTCGCCGAACCTGGCCGGCCCGCGAAGGAGAAAATGAACGAAAGTGGGAGAGTAAACTGCCAGAAAGGAAGGACGGAAGGGGACAAGGCCATTGGCCATCCACCATGGCCACCATGGCCACCGCAAGCAGCAACACTAGCTGGCACATGCAAACCGCATCGCAGCCTCCCACTCTCCCTCCCTCCCTCTCAACCTCCCCCCCTTCCTCTTTCCCTTTTCTGGGCGGTATTCAAACTAGCTGCGACTGCGACTCGCAGCAGCCCCTGGACCGCGCGCATAGAACCGTTTTAGTTTGTAAGTTTTCTGGTTTTCTTAGTTTTCTTCTGGCCGCCGTCAAAAGCTTTCCTTTTTTCTTTGCTCGGTCTTGGGCCAGTCGAGAGTTTCTGACCTGGCTCTAGAGCGAAGCGGTTCTTGGCAGCCAGAGAAAAGGAACTTTCTGGCTGTTCGAAATGCAAGGAATGGCGGAAAGGGAACACTGGAACATGTGAGGAAGTAGAAAAAAACGGGGTGGTGGCACGCTGGAAAGCGGAAGCATAGTGGCACGAGAAGAAGCCTTCGTCGACATAGCGCGAAGCGCGCCGCCGGAGCGTGTGGACTCGATAAAAATGCAAAAGGAGCCTCACGCCAAGGCAAGGCTTTCCGTCCCCCCCAAAATTCGCTACGTAAGCAGCAAGCAACAACGGCTAAGTCAGGCCAAGCCATTGCGCTTCTTATCAGCCACGGCAGCCATGGCAGCCAGCCAGCCAGCCAGCTAACGCCTCGGAGCAAACAGGCTTCGGCCGAGCGAGGCAAATCACATCTGGTTTGTCAGCTTCGAAAAAGGAATTTTTGAGCTGGTCAAGACCAGCTTTGCTGTTGACTCGCCGCGTCGATCGATCGATCGATCAATCGATCGATTGATCGACCGATCTTAATCGATCCAAGTAACGGAGTAAAGACTCTTGGCGAAGCGGGGCTCCCGTCCCTTGTGGATTCGAGCTTTCTGAGACAGCAACTCGCAAAGTGAGACAAGAACTTATTCGAAAAAAGGAACAAGCAAAAACGTTCCTAGCCCTGCCTTTGCCTTTGAAACTCGCATCTGCTATGGCTGCAGACCAACCACCATGGCCACGACAACAGAACCTAGCTGCTCGGCGCCGCAGTATCATGCACGTACGTTAGTATGCATGCAAATTCACTGCGTACGCTTTCGTATTCGCGGGCTGCCGCATCCTCCCTCTATGCACACAAGGAGAGCTGGCGTGCACGCATGGACACTATGCACATGCACCCTTCTGTGAGCGAGCGAGCGAGCGAGCGAGCGAGCGGCCAGCGGCTTGTAGATTTGAAAAAAATAAAGCAAAACCATCGACAATCCTTGGCGCTGGCGCTGTCTGCTTCCGCGCACACACACGGCGCCCAGCATGGTTGGTTGTCTTGGTCGGGCCGCGCGAGACCGGCCCCCTCTTGATTCACATCTTTTGTTTTCTTTTTCTTTCTTCCTTTTCGAAACATGAGCCTCTCAAACCGCCATGCGCCGTCAGTCCTGGCGCGTGTCTTGCTTGCAATGTCGGCTGGGAAGCAGGCGCTGCCCGCGCGACGGAGCCACGGCGCCCGGCCTCGGACCGCGTGCCCGCCTGCCGGCGACGCTCGCGGACGCGCGAGGCCTTCCACCAGTGGCAGCCGCGCCTCCTTCCATCCGTTCGCGCGGCGGCGCCGGCCGCCAGTTGAAGGAGAATGAGATGAGAGGTGGGAAGTGGAGGCGCGCCAGTCTGTCAGGCCTGCCTTCTTGGCAAGACCGCGAGCCTGGACGGAGGAGGAAGAGGAGGAGGGAGCGCGAGGCCGGCGCCGCGTCACCGCCCTGCGCGTCCGTTGCCGGCAGCCAGGCTTGCGATGCGAACGCCCGGCGGCGTGGCGGGCACCGGTGCCGGCAGCGGCCGGCAACGGACAATGCGGTGCGCTGGCGAAGCACGAGACGGATGGTAAAGTCAAGCAAGAAGCAAGAAGGTGGCGGGTGCAACTGCAGCGGACCCAATTCGCCAGCTCCAGAGTGACTGTGGGCGGCTAGAGTGCACCCGAGCGCCAACAAGTCCGTGTCTATCCCCCACCTGTTTCAAGTTTCGCCGATAAAAAAGAAAAGAAAAAGAAAACTTCTTCTTGGCTGCACCCTCCCTCTATCCATTACTCGCGCAAGAGGGGGGGAAGTTTTTTTATTTTCCCTTTTTGCACTTTGGCATTTTCTTTATTTGCCTTTTTTACTTTGGCATCTTTCCGACTGTCACACACCCCGCACCCCCTCACACTACCTTCCTCTGCAAAATTTACCCCACAGCGCCTCAAAAAGAAAATAATAAAAAATCCGCAACCTACGCGGAGCGGAAGTTTGCTGCGGCAGCCAGTGACGACCGCTGCTGCCCTGCCGGACCCAGCGCCGTTGGCCGCCCACGCCGCCAGGCTAGCTCGTGCCTGGCCTGGCCCGGCCGTCTGTCTATCTGTCCGGGCTGCAGCGGCCAGCGGCCAGCAGGACCGGAGCTCTGCGGAGAGGGCTCTCCGCGCGCCTGGCCCGCACCGCTGCGGCGTCTACGGCGACGCGACGCGACGCGAGCAGTCGGGCGCCCGGGAACAAGAGATGCGGAACGCTCCCGTGGGTCCGGACAGTCCCCATCTGTCACAACTGCGGAAAATGTGCGTCGGACGGCGGGAGGGGCAGTAGCAGAGTCAGCGCGAAAGCCTGCACTGGCCTACACAGGCAAGCAAGCAGCAGCAGCAGCAGCAGCCCTGGCAGCAGCGACTTGGCTTTTCAAGACGTGCCCAGAAGCCAAGCTGGCCGAGCAAGGTCGGCGAGCGCTCGCTTGAACCGAAGATTCCCCTTGCGTGCTCGGTCGCGACGACGTCGGCCGGGATGCATGACGCCCCTCATCTCTCTCCTTGCTTCCGCCTCTCTCTCTGCGCTGCAGACCAAAGCAAAGCGAAGCGAAGCAGAAAAAACAACTCGCGGAGCAAAGCAAAGCGGAAAGCAAAGCAAAAAGCAAAGCGAAAAGCAAAGCGAAAAGCAAAGCGAAAAGCAAAGCGAAAACAAGCTGCTGCAACAAACAAACAAACAAACAAACAAACAAACAAACAAACAAACAAACAAACAAACAAACAAACAAACAAACAAACAAACAAACAAACAAACAAACAAACAAACAAACAAACAAACAAACAAACAAACAAACAAACAAACAAACAAACAAACAAACAAACAAACAAACAAACAAACAAACAAACAAACAAACAAACAAACAAACAAACAAACAAACAAACAAACAAACAAACAAACAAACAAACAAACAAACAAACAAACAAACAAACAAACAAACAAACAAACAAACAAACAAAGCAAACAAACAAACAAACAAACAAACAAAC
>BGKB01000257.1:0-36380 GCA_003116975.1 Aurantiochytrium sp. KH105 | reverse complement strand
AAACAAACAAACAAACAAACAAACAAACAAACAAACAAACAAACAAACAAACAAACAAACAAACAAACAAACAAACAAACAAACAAACAAACAAACAAACAAACAAACAAACAAACAAACAAACAAACAAACAAACAAACAAACAAACAAACAAACAAACAAACAAACAAACAAACAAACAAACAAACAAACAAACAAACAAACAAACAAACAAACAAACAAACAAACAAACAAACAAACAAACAAACAAACAAACAAACAAACAAACAAACAAACAAACAAACAAACAAACAAACAAACAAACAAACAAACAAACAAACAAACAAACAAACAAACAAACAAACAACAAACAAACAAACGAAGGCGAACTGGGCCTGAGCAGGCCTGCTGCGTTCCGTTGACGGCGCTGGGGAGCGGCACGGCAAGGACGGGATGCGTTCGGCGTGCACGGCGGAGATTGGAGGGCCGCGCGGGCGTGGGTGGGACTCGGCCTGCCAGGAGGTGGCGCTCAAGGCTAAGCTAAACTTGGCTTCGGAGCCTCATCGTCGAGCCTGGGATGACGCCTCGAGGCCAGAATGATGGGGGAATGGGGAAATCAAGTGCGGCGAGGTGGGAGCGATGGGCGGTCGCGAAACAGCAGCGAGCGAGCGGCCGGGGTTCGGTATGTAGTACGTACGACTGCTGCAGAGTGGTCACGAAGCAAACAAGACGACTTGGAGGGCCAACTTGGTCGGTCCAATGGTCGGCCCTGCCACCCAGGGCGATCATGCGTGAGGTTTATTACAGCCAAAGAGGGACAGACGGACGGACGGACTGACTGACGGGCGGCTCTCGGGGCATGAGAAGCTTGCTTGGATGCCTGGCACGTAGAAACGTTAAAGACGCATGGCCAACCGCGAGACATCGGAACGCTTGGAGCGATCGATGCAGGAATGTCCCAGAGATGGGAGTGGCAGAGCAGGGCCAGATATGAGCCGCTCCGTTCTGAAAGAGAGGAGAGAATTCAGGCGAAGTCGACCTTGGAGAAATCTTGTTCGCATGGAGTGTTGTGTGGGCTCGACTTGGCGACGCCATGCGTTGAATTTCATTACTTGACTCGGCCAGAGTTCGCCGCGTTCCTACATCTCTTTTCCATGGATATAACGCACACTTGTCATTGCGCTTGCAGCGTTTATTGTGAAACAAATGGACAGAGCAAGCCTTGAATTCAATGCAATGCAATATGCAATGCAATGCAATATGCAATGCAATATGCAATGCAATGCAATATCCAATGCAATATGCAATGCAATATGCAATGCAATGCGTTCTCTTCATTTGCTCGATCCGGCCAGAGTTTGTCTTTTCCTTCGATAAACAAATCGCACACTTGCCAGATTGAGCTTGCCGCGTTTATCCTAAAACAAACAGACAAACCGAGCCTTGGATGAAATAAACGTAAAACCGAAAAGGTGGAAATTCAAAGCGAAATAATCGGTCGCACACGTTCTTTTCGCCCGGAATCTCGCACACTGTTCACAATCATGTGAATCGAAAAAGTATGAATGTATGCTCGGTTTGTCTGAATGTTGAGATCGCGCCTTTTGAAGCAAAACCTCTGTTGGCCGCTTCACGACATGTCGAGATTGGCACCAAACACAGGTCTGAACTATCCTCCTCCTTGAGCTGTTTCTCATCGTTTGTCCTCTTCGCTCGCAGCATCTTACTCGGATCGTGACGAGAAACTTTGTCCCAACCGATCTACTATACACTTGTTCGTTCGTTTTCGTTGTTTGTTTTCGACTTGCTTTCGTTGGTTGGTTGTTTTCAAGTGGTTGTGTTTGAATTTTTTTTCCCTTTCCTTGTTGTTGCTCCGCGCTGGTCGAGCTCTCGCAATTTGCTTTCGAGGGGCGCGAGACGATGCTTGTGCCCTCACGCGCGACACCCCTCGGAGAGGCGGGGGCAACGCGCGGCGCCGTCGGCGCTGACTTCCGTAGCAGCCAAGGTACGTTCCTCGCCGCACGCGCGGCCTTGCGGCCACACCGTGTCGTGACAGTTTTCAATGTGCAACGGGCGACACCCATCCATGTCGCGCCTGGACACCAACAACGACAACGACGCCGAGTGCACGCTGCGTTCTCACGGGTCGCGCGCGCTTCAAATTCATAGTAGAGCCAACCAATGTACTGACTGACGTGACGGCACAGATGTTGAAGAGTACCTCGTCCAAGTAGCGCGCGTCAACAGGGCCGACCCAGTCGCTACAGGTCGACGCGGAGGCGTGCCGCTAAGCTCGGGCGAAATTGAACGCCTTCGCCGCGAAGACTTTGAAAAACGCAGAAAATTACGCCTGATCCAGGTCCGCGAGCAAGCAAAAACCATCGCCATCGCTCGACGGCAAAACTTTATCGAAGACATTGATCGCAAACGTGCACAAGAAAAGGAACGTCGACGCAAAGCATGGGAAGCCCAGCAACGCGAGAAAATACAACGCTGCACCCAAGAGTACAAACACTCTCTCGCGGCCATCGGAAATGCTCATCTCGAAGCCCAGCAGCACGCAACCCGAACCCAAGCCGAAAAGGCTCGCAAAAAAGCACTCCACGCTCGCGCACGCATCAAAGAGGATGCACGCCACAAAGCAGCACTTCTCACACAACGCCAGGAAAAGGCGCATCAAACTTTTTTCGTGCACAAAGCTCAAGAAGAGCATCGCCGTCTTGTACGTGAAAACATCTCGGACGAACATCGTGCCAAGGCCAGACGTAATGCCCACGCAATCGAAAAGGCCAGACAGCGTGCTCTTGCATCACAGGCCGCCGCCGAGGCAGCCCAAGCCGCAGCTTCTCGCCGTCGTGACCGCGTCATTGACATTTCAGCCACCGTGCCCAATGTCGCCACGCGTCTCCAGGACTTTGCCGCCACTCGCTTCCACGCCTCGCTCACACAACACGCCCCCGCTCACAATCTTCCCCTAGAAAATCGATCTCATGACGCACGCGATGCCCCCGGAACAAGCTCCGATGCCGATTTCGATAACGCTCGCACCACTCCTCGTGACGCCTTCGAGGCCGCGACTGTACTCAATAGGGACATCCAGAACCGCCTCGCTTATGAATCTTACCAAAGGGCAGGACACGAAGCCCTCGCGGCCCAGCGCGGTCGCAAGGCCTTGCATGAGGTTCGGGCCGTGAGGGAACAACAAAATCTACAAGGCGCTCTCGATGCTCTTCGCAAGGAAGAAATCTCCTCAAACTCGCGCGACGTTGTGCAAAAGATTCGCAATTCATGGCAGAAACGAGCTGCCCTCGACGACCACAAGCGCAAGCTCCAGCAGCGCATCTTTGAGCAGAACTTTGTTCAGGCTGCACCTTCACCGTCCCCGTCGGCAACCTTTGCCAATCAGACATCAACGTTTGCGCGTCCTCAGCCAGAAATTCTTCATGTCATTCCGGAGACAGAACAGCTCAACCAAGATCTCTTGGCTAGTAGTACCTCTGCGGACGACTCGCGCGTCGAGTCACCGAACAAGCTCAGCCAGCTGCCCGGAAAAACGACCCCGCCTTCCCCGATCGGTGCCGACGAAGGCGAGCGGCTTGCGCATCACGATTTGCGTCCGTCTAAAAGCACCGATGCTGGTGGTGATGCTGCTGCTGCTGCTCCTGCTCCTGCTGCTTTCAATCAGCACGCTCACGACCCTTTCGACACCTCGGCTGCGGCAGATCAATCTGTATCCAGTATTGCCATTCCCACTGCGCCACCTCAACACTCCATGACTCGTTCTAGCGGAATTCAAGAAGATGAAAATAGTGATAGCGAGGAGGAAATTGACGAGGAAACGCGGACTCTTCTCGAAGCTTCTCGAAAGGCACGCAAGCGCGGTAACCAGAGTGTCCAGGCCATTCTAAAAATGGGTCAATCCTTTCTCGAGGGAAGCGCAACCGACTACACGTCCTCCACAAATGGCAACCGTCGATCCGGTCGTGCCGACACCACCACCACAGACGATGACGACGATGACAATGACGTGGACAAGAGTGCCATCAAGGGGCGCCCGTTTCGAGTGCCGCGCAATGTCACCTCGTCCTCCTCCTCTCCTACCGGCGAGTCTTCCTCCGTGTCGTCTACGGACCTTTCCCTCCACGCGCGAGCTGCTGCGGCGGCATCGGCAGCAGCGCGCGCAGCTGCAGACGCCGCAGCGCAACATGCTCGAAATCAAACATCCTCATTTCCCACGCGCGAGCAGCTCGAGCAGTCACTCACGCGCTTCCTTCTCGGTGATGACAGTGACGTCGATCAAGACGAGGACGACGACCTTGACGCTGACCAAAATGACAGAGTTTCGTCTGTTGCCGACTACCTCACGCGCGAGCATGTTGGTCTCAACGCTTCCTTTGTATCCTCGACATCATCGGATCGTTCCTGGGAGCCTCGTCGAGCGCCGGGCGAACGCCCTGGTGCTCTCAATGATCTCGCCATTTCCGTTCTCAGAGATCTCGAGGCTCGTCCTGCCCGAAATTCTTTGCAAGCGTCATTTTCTGTTGCATCCTCGGAAGTCTCTTCGCTCCGCCAATTTCCTCTTTCTCCGAGCTCGCGTCCATCCACTGCGGCCGGTCTCGGACAATCGCGCGGTCCTCTGCAGGATGGCGACGTTGATGACCTCATTGTCCACGATGATGCGTGGAGAGACTCGGCCGCCTTGACTGATTGGATTCATCAAGTTGAGACTGCTCTCCATAACCAAGAAGAAGAGCATGCCAATCTGGAGCCGTCCTCGGCAAGCAACAAAGGCATCTTTTCTTCTGTCAAGGACCATCATTCGGTCCAGGCCGCGGCCGACGCTTCTGCGCCGGCACATGTATCTCAAGAAGCCAACGTCGAGGATCTCATCGTTGAGGATGACGGATGGAAGGACGATGAGCGCTTTGCTTCCTTCACAGCTGACCTCGCCCAATACTTTGAGACGTCCAACACTCCTGTCTCGCAATCGCGAGGGACGCCGCGTCAGGTGCCTCCAGCTCAATCTGTCAATCAAGACGATCGAGAAGTCCTGGCAACTCCCGAAGAGTCCGTCGCCAGCGAGACCTCAACCGGAGTGCAATCTGCACAAAAACCAACGCCACCAAATACGGAGGCCAGAGTAAATCGCGCGCTGCAGACACCGACAATGGATGCTAAATTCGACAACCTCGATGCTCGCATTCAATCTGCAGCTCGTGCTGCTCGTGTTTCTCCTGCGTCGTCTCCGGACGTGGCCGCTCATCGAACCCCGGCTCAAAAAGCGCAAGGCATGACGACGCCACCAAACACGGAGGCCAGAGTGAATCGCGCGCTGCAGACACCGACAATGGATGCTAGATTTGATGACCTCGATGCTCGCATTCAATCTGCAGCTCGTGCTGCTCGTGTTTCTCCTGCGTCGTCTCCGGACGTGGCAGCTCATCAAACCCCGACCCCAAAAGCGCAAGACATGACGACGCCACCAAACACGGAGGCCAGAGTAAATCGCGCGCTGCATACACCGACAATGGATGCTAAACTTGATGACCTCGATGCTCGCATTCAATCTGCAGCTCGTGCTGCTCGTGTCCCTTCTGCGTCGTCTCCGGACGTGGCCGCTCATCGAACCCCGGCTCAAAAAGCGCAAGACATGACGACGCCACCAGACACGGAGGCCAGAGTAAATCGCGCGCTACAGTCGCCAACAATGGATGCCAAATTTGATGACCTCGAAGCACGTCTCCGCTCGGCTGAACGCGCAGCTCACGCGGGCCTCAAATCGCCAAACGACGACAGAGACGCGAGTCTTTTAATCTTTGAAGGAAATGAAACATCGAGCCACACAGAGCTTGATGCGTCACCAGCGCGCCACTTGAAAGTGACCGTGGATTCGCCGCCGTCGACCGCCACTGCCGCGCAGTCCAGCAAAAGCAGCCTCGACTCTCTGGAACAGGTACAGCGCGCGCTCAAAACCGCACGAGAGGAACTTCGCGCCGCCGCAGCCCTTCGCGAGTCTCCAAATGAAATCACCTTTGGCAGTCTCTTGGACCCATCTGCTGATATCAATCTTGGACTCTCTGATTTCACAGCTCCTCATCTCGAGGCATCGCCCCCGCTACCCGCCACATCCAGCGAAGATGAAAAAGACGAGAGTGCCGGTGACATCAAAGATGACTCTGCACTGGCCTTTCACGAGGAACTCTTTGGCATCTCTGTCACGGAAGAGCTCGACGTGGAGAGTCTTGAAAGCCCAGTACCTTTGTCGAGTCATCTTCCTCTCAGTCTGGAACGTGAAAAGGACGCGGGAAATAACCAAGATCAAAATGATGATCATGATGCCAAAGATCGAGCAATATCGCCAAAACGCGACCTCGAAGAGAATAACGAGGAGCGTGACTCCCTGTCTTCGCCTCCGCCATCGCCCAAGCCAACCAAGCGACCCTCGCCTCAGGCCTTCGCGGTGAATTTTGCGAGCGATAATGCAGAGGAGTTGCTCGTGAGAATGCCACAAAGTCCAACGCGAGCCGATCTTGAGCGACAACGACGCCAAGAGGAACCGCCAACGCCAGACCTGCTCCAGGAAGAACACGAAAGCGCGTCCGGCGCCGTGGCTTTTGCGGTAGATATTCATCCTCCAGCAGAGTCCAATGACGCTCGCTCGCGTGCCTTTCAGGAGCGATCTGCGCGACGTGCTGCAGAGGCACAAGAGCGAGCGCGTCGCAAGGAAGCTGCAAATGCGCAGCGTCGAAAGAGTCAGTCTCCGCCCTCGCAACCACCTCCACCTCGCGCCGAGTCAGACACCTCTGAATCTGCACGCGGACCTGCCCGAGCGAGCTTTGGTCAGCGCGTTGCTGTGGACCCTCGCGAGCAGCGCGCTCGAACAGCTCGACTTTTCCGCAAGCTTCCTGAAGTTCGTCAGCGCGAGCAAGAAGAAGCTCAGCGTCGTCAAGCCGAGGAAAGGCGACAGCGCGTGCGAAAGATGGAGGAAGAGCGTCGCAAGGTTCTCTTTCGTAAACGTTAACGTCGAGCACTTTGGTTTTCGTTGTTTATATCTTTGGTTTCTTCTTTCCTTGCTCGATGCTTGGGTCCGAGAGTTTGCTTGCTCTCGCGATATGCATACATTCATCCTTCAATGCAGCCCTCCCACTCGTCTCAGCAGCCAATTCCTTTTTTCTCTCCTTCTTCTGACCAGAGAACCTTGCAGCATTCTGTTCTCGCGAGCGTCCATTATTTTATTTCTTTGATCTTTAAGGAGCACTCAGAGGACGATGACATGGCGACAAACAACGCAACGTTGCAGATTTCCCGCTGCAGAAACTGTCTAGTCATGAGACTCGGAATTAGTATTAAATTAAAATTAAAATAATAAAAGAATCCAACACATGAGAATGAATGCCTTGTAGGCGTTGTAATTTCAACATTTGTGTTTTCCGCATGGACGATGAGCCGGTGATGTTGATCCGACATTGACAAATGCACGCAGAGGTCAATCTGACAAAGCGCGACGTTGCCAGCTAGCGAGGGAGCCTGCAGCCTCGGAGGCCACTTGTCTCGCGCGCACAAGCAAGCTCGAGCGCAAGTCTGGGCCGGGGCGAAGTACGAAAGGCAAACGCCAAGCCGGGCAGGCAGCGTGGCTGCGGAAATCTTGCTCGCTCGCTCACTCGCTCGCTTGAAACTCAATCTCTTGACGCACGGCATGTGGACAAACGCGCTCGCACAGAGCCCGCTCGCGCAGCAAGTGGCGCGTAGAGCGCGAGACGCTCTCGGCCTCGATACTAACGCCAGAAGTAGCGGCGTGCTGCAGCAACGCCAGCGTAAGCCGTCGCAAAGTGATGTCGAGGAGGACCCGCTTCTTCTGCAGCACCACCACAAGCAATCGCCTGCTTCTGCAGGCGCGGGCGGGAGCTTTGCCAAGAAAGCTAAATTCGAGCACAGCAAGTCAAGCAGTCGAACCTTGAGCGCTGGAGCCGGAGCTGAAAGTAGTCTCATCTCGGTCAAAGTCGAGGATCCGGAGAGCGGCAGCGAATCAGAGAGCTTTCACAGCGATGCGTCCTCGACCATTGCATCCAAGGACCGGCCCAAGTCCAAGCGCTACTACCCAATCACCTCGTGTCTTTTGTACTCTGTCTCTTCCATCTCCATGGTGATCGGTAACAAGCTCATCCTTTCGACCTTTAATTTCAAGTACGAAATGGTGCTTTTGCTCGCGCAAAATCTCATTTCACTCTCCCTCCTTCGACTCGCACGAGCGCTTGGCTGGTACAAATTCGAGGACTTCGAGCTTCGCAAGGCGCTCAGGTGGTTCCCACTCAACTTTTTCTTTGTCGGCATGCTTCTCACGGGGTTCTACAGCCTACAGCTCCTCAGCGTGCCCATGATGACCATCTTCAAGAATTCAACAAACATCATCGTCACGCTTGGCGATTACCTCATGTACGGTCAGACCGTCACGCCCGGGATTATTGCTTGTCTCGTTCTCATGGTGGCAGCCGCTGCTTTTGCTGCGGCCAACGACATCACCGTTGATCGTCTCGGCATCAGTTGGGCAATCTGTAATTGCTTCGTATCGGCGGGCTATGTGCTCTACATGCCCAAGGCCATGAAGGGGACGGATCTCAGCAGCTTTGGAAAAGTGTACTACAACAGCTCTCTCTCCATTCCTCTTGTTCTTTTGCTCGACATGGTTGCCTTTGGTGATATTGCAGCTTTCACCTCGTCCTCTGAAATTTACGGTGCCTACCTCACCATTCCATTCCTGAGCGTCGTTCTTTTCAGTGGCTGCATCGGCTTTGCGATTAGCTTGGCATCCTTCAATTGCGTGCGTCAGACCTCGCCAACCACCTATTCCATGGTCGGCTCCATGAATAAGATCCCACTCTCCATTCTCGGCGTTATCGTCTTCAAAACGCCGCTCACCCTCAAGTCCTCCGTCTTTGTTACCATTTCGCTGCTTTCTGGAATCCTATACGCGTACACCAAAGCTCAGCACGCAAAATCTGCTCACCGAAAATCTGCAAAATGACGACACCGTGGGAGAACTCTTGTCCCCTTTCGTTGTTCTTGTCGACGGATCTATGTACTCTACTCATCTTGTACAATCCTGGCTCCTGAATGTACTACTACTACGTATCAAATGTACTCAAACAAACTAGTCTCTTTCACTCGCCTTTTCCGCATCCTCCAAGATGACTGTCCTGACAATCTCTGCATCATCTACACGTATACATTCATCGTGATGAGGCCACTCTCCTCCTCCACCTTCCCTCCCCCCCCAAAAAAACAAACAAAAAATCAAAACAAAACATGCTGACGTCGCTGGTGTTGCCCGGCCTCGTACTACTACTCTCGTTATCTATCCTCTTCGCATCGTCTTCCTCGTCTTCTTTCCCCGAGAGCTGCTGCCGCTCCCGATTTCCCGAGTGCCGCTCTCCCGCGTGCAGCTGCTGCTGCTTTCCCTCGTATAGTGGTGTAGATAGCGCCCAACAATCAGTCACAGTCAATCAATCAATCAGTCAGTCAATCAAGAGGGCGAAAAAAGGAGAACATTGAGGAAGACTCCGAAGAAGAAGAAGAAGAGGGAGAAGGAGAAGAAGAAAATCGCGAATAGGATAGATAGATCCACTCCATCGTCGCGCGCAGTCTCGTCTCGTCTCGTCTCGTCTCGTCTCGTCTCGCCGCGCCGCGCCGCGTCTCGTCTCGCCGGGCAGCACCGCGCGGGCGCGCAAGCGAGCGAGCGAACGAGCGCCGGCCCTGCGCGGCGCTGCGCTGCGTCGGGCGGAGAACGAGCGCCGAGAGCCCGGACGGAACGTTGGCGAAGAGCGCGGAGCCCGAAGCCGCCGCGGCGCGAGCGCGCGCGTGAGGAGGGGCAGTGCAGCAGCGCGGACGCCGCGGTACCCTCCGTACAGCCCGCCCGCGGGCCTCAGGTGAGGCAAGTTGACCTGCGTCAAGTCGAGTCGAGTCGAGTCGAGGTAAGTCGGCCGACTGCAGGTGCACCGGTGAACGAACCCGGCACGAACGCAGCACAGGACTTCTCCCGCTCCACGAGCCGCTGAGCCAGCTTTCCAGTCCCACGACGTACGATATAACGAAAAGCGGAAGAAGAAATAAGAAGAAGAAGAAGAAGAAGAAGAAGAAGAAGAAGTACCTTGCCACTCTCGTGAGGCCTCGAGGTTCCTTCCTTCTCGATTGATCGTGCGCAAACATCCAAACCCTTATACGTGCTCAGACACGCGGGCAAGTTCTCCGCTATCGTGTCCGTGCGCATCGACGATGCAGGGCAGCCGCGTGGAAAATGGAACCGGGGCCTCGAGGACCAGCACAGGGACCCGGTCAAGCGGCGTGATCCGGCCGTTCAGGTCTCCACAGCGCATGGACGCTGCGCAGGCAGATCGCGTCCTGCAAGACCTCAAGCTCGCCATCCAGGAAATCCACAAACAGAACGCGAGCCAGCTCAGCTTCGAAGAGCTGTACAGGAACGCGTACAACCTAGTTCTGCACCGGCATGGCGAAACGCTGTACCGCGGCATCGAGAGTGAGGTCACTGCCTATCTCAAGACCCTGGGCGAAACCGTGGCGCGAGCGCCCGATGATTTGCTCCTCGTAGAACTCGTGCAGCAGTGGCGCACGCACACCACCACAATGACCATGATTCGCGACATCCTCATGTACATGGACCGCACGTTTGTGCTTCAAGAGCGCAAGGAGCCCGTCTACGAACTCGGCCTGCGCATCTTCAAGGAGGAAGTCGCGTGGCACAAAAACGTACGAGGCCGTGTGCAGCACATGCTTCTCACAAGCATCGAGGCCGAGCGCCACGGCGAACTGATCGACCGCGATGTCATCCGCGCCGTTCTCCAAATGCTCGTCGAGCTCGGCATCAACTCGCCCACCGTGTACGAGGACGACTTCGAGGCCGCATTCTTGGCCGAAACACAAAAATTCTATCGACACGAAGCAAACGAGTACATGCAGGTCAACACCTGCCCAGACTACGTTCACAAGGCCGAAAAACGTCTTGAGGAAGAGCGCGCTCGCGCCAAGACCTACTTGCAGCCCTCCACGGAAGCCAAGCTTATCCGCATCGTCTCTGAGGAAATGGTCGCAAAGCATGCCGAGCATCTCGTGTCCATGCCGAACAGCGGCTGCCGTGCCATGCTCGAGCAAGACAAGCTCGACAGCCTTAACAGCATGTACCGTCTCTTCGATTTTATGAACTGTAGAGATCACATTCGCAAGTGTCTCTTGGAGTACACAAAGGAAGCCGGCGAACGCCTCGTTGATGACCAGGACTCGGACAAAAAGCCCGTCGAGTTCGTCGGCGAGCTTCTCGACCTCCAATCAAAGTGCGATCGCATCATCAAGGAGGCCTTCAAGGACGACAAAGATTTCCAAAAGGCCATTAAGGAGGCCTTCGAGTTCTTTGTCAACAAGAACCAGCGATGTGCCCAGTACTTGTCCATGTATCTCGACGATCTCATGCGCAACAAATCTCGCGCCCAGCCCAGCAACGAGGCCGAGCTCAGCCTCAAGGTTGACAAAGTCGTCGTCATCTTCCGCTACCTTCAGGACAAGGACATCTTTGAAAACTTTTACAAGCAGCAGCTCGCCAAGCGCCTCCTCTCTGGACGATCCGTGTCCGAAGACGCCGAAAGTAGCATCATTCGCAAGTTTAAGAGCGAGTGCGGCCAAATATTTACCTCAAAGCTTGAGGGCATGTTCAAGGACATGAAGCTCTCCAAAGAGACCATGGAAAAGTATCGTGCAGCATGTCCGCGACCCGCAAACTCCACAGCTCCGGAGCTCAACGTCACCGTCCTTACTGCCGGATACTGGCCTTCGGAGCAGGTTGTTCCGTGCGAGTTGCCGCCCGCTATCGCCAGCGTGTGCGAGGAGTTTAAAACTTTTTATCTCAACTCACACAGCGGTCGTCGTCTTTCATGGCAGACGAATCAAGGTACGGCGGATCTCAAGGCTATTCTCGGACCAGGACGTTCCCCGCACGAATTCAACGTGTCTACCTACCAAATGTGTGTCCTCATGCTCTTTAACCAGGCCGACTCGCTCTCGTTCCATGATATTGAAACGAAGACACAAATCCCGGCCGCCGAGCTCAAGCGCCACCTTATTTCCCTTGCTGCGCCGCGCTATCGTATTCTTCTCAAGGACTCCACTCGTAGTGGCGTCGACGCCACCACCATCTTTGCGCTCAACAAAGACTTTTCATCCAAGCACTACCGCGTGCGTGTCCAGCTCGTTTCCGCGCGTCAAAATCTTGGTACTGCTAAGCGCGGCGTGCCTGAGCAAGTCGAGGAGGATCGCAAGCACCTCATTGAGGCAGCCATCGTACGTATCATGAAGTCTCGCAAGCGTCTCGAGCACGCAGTTCTCGTCGCCGAGACGACGCGCCAGCTTTCCGAGCGATTCGCCCCTTCGCCTCAAGACATCAAACGTCGGATCGAGTCTCTGCTCGAGCGCGAGTATCTCGAGCGCGACCCAGACGACCATCGCTCCTACCGCTATCTAGCGTAACGCTGAATCTCTATCTCTCTTTTTCCTTTCTTCTGCTTCTTCTTCTTCTTCTTCCTCCTTCTTTATTATAATCTCTCTCCATGTGCTCGTCAATGGGACCCCCCCCCCCCCCCCCACACACACAAAGAAATACAAGTAGGCCTAGCACCATTGTTCGTTCATAATTTCATATCACTACAACTCCTTCTCAATCGATTCCGATTCACTGGCTGAAGCTGCTTCCGCGTCTTTCGGTTCACTCGGTGTGTTCGATCCGAAAATCATGTCGGACATTTTTTCATACAGCGAAAGGAGACCCTCGCTCGCCCCACTCGTGTCGTCATCAAGTTTGGCCAAAGCCTCCGCAAGATGTTCCTGAATCTGCTCGAGTTGCTTCTTTTTCGTTTCACCAATGGCGTCCTTTGCCTTTTTTGCTTCGTCTTCGGCAGCCTTGCGGTCCGCAGTGTGTTTTTCGTCGAGAGCTCGCAACTTCTCCTTGAGCTCGGCATCAACCGCCTTTGTGGCCTTTTTAGCCTCTTTGCTCGCACGCTTGTTGTCCTTTTTGGCTCGTTTCTGCAAAGCCGCGCGTTCAGCTTCCTGTGCGGCGACGACAGGATCTACTTCTGCCTTCTCTTCCGTGCCTTCACCAACTGTGCCCTGGACGTCGCCGTTTGCTTCATCTTCAGCTGCTTTGTCGTCTCTCTTCGGCTTTTCTTTGGAAGCCTTCGTCTTGGCCGCATCTAGATCATCGAGCTCCTTGGCATACTTTTCTGTTAGCTGCCACCACGTATGCATATTGCGCGGTTTATCTGTCGCCGACTTGAGAAGTCGATGCCATCGCACGTCGGGTTCAGCCTTGACGAGCGAAAATGTGCCTCGGCCCACGGATGCCAAAGTCCAAGAGCTCTTGTCTGGGTCGATTTCGTCCAAGAGCTCGAGCTCGAGGTGAAAAGTCTTGTGCTTACCTTTACACGTGGCAGAGAGTGATACTCGCTTGCTCAGTATCTCAATGCGTTCATCTGCGAGGTCAATGCACGCCGGGGCGTCCAACTTATGGGCAAACTTGACGCCCAGAAACACTTGATCTCGGCTTTGCGCCCATTCAAACGCTGGCGCAACCACTGTCGAGCTTTGCAGCTTGGCCTGCTGGAGAATACCAGTTGCTTCTGTTAGCTTGCGTCGAATCATGTTGACGGAACGGTGTACTCCGTTGTCAACCTTGACGCCCTTTTCGACGCAAGCTTGAATGAGATCTGTCGCAGCATCGAAAAAGCCGCGCTCCATCATTTTCCCGAGCGCCTCGCCATCTATTTCCTCCTCATCGCACGCTTTTGTCTGGCCGTGTAGAACTTGGCGCTCGCGGAGTGTGTTTAAAAGCTCGCTCTCCGTGATTCCGCCATCCAAGAGCGTTGCAACAGTCGAGGTCGTGGTCTCGCTTTCGCCTCTGGCTCCCGGCAAGAACCACGCACATAGTACTGTCAGACACACAACAGAGATAAGTCCAAGCGGACTTCGCGAGACGAACTTGCAGCGCATCCTCCTCCTCCTCCTTCAGCTGCTGCTGCTGCAGCGTTCGATCAGCTACGCGTCGCCCGTCCTCTTGCGGTCGCGCTCCCCTCGTCAAGGCCCTGTCTTTCCATGCACGTGCAACCGTGAGTCCCAAGGAAGAAACCCGGCGGCTTCGTTCGCGCGCAGCAGACCGACGCCGCGGGCCACACGCGCGCGTTCGGGCAGCGCACGGCCCTCGCGCACGCGGCCTCTGGCCCTGCACTGGGTCAGCTTCGCAGCAACAACGGGTCGTGGAGCAGTCGGATATGCTCGCAGGCCGCGCCCGGGTTGCCAACGTGGCCGGCCATGAGGGAGGGCGAGAGGGTGTGCACGGCGCACGGAGTAAGATAGATCCGTTCAGGCGGAGGCGTCCGTCGCGAGTCCAGCGGGTGCGCACGCGCGCGCGCGCGCACGTGCGTAGGTCGAAGATCTTTCGCTTGCACGGGGTAGGCTGAGGGGAGGGAACGCAGGAGGCTGGCTACGTTGATAAGCTCGCTTTCTGGCTGGGGGTCTCTCTCACTTTGACCGATTGGCCGTAGGCCTAGTATATGTATTTCAACGATTGATGAAAAGCAAAGTTTACTACGTAGACTCTGAGGGATCATTTTAAGCTTTCTTGGGTGACAGTCATCTCCTTGGAAAAAAGTGATGCTTTCGAAATAAAACTGGCTGTAAGCGCGCACGACACATCTTGCAAGAAGATCTCCTGTTTGCTTACTTGATTATACTTTTCCTTTTGGTCTCGGCCAGGCAGGCTAACATTTGCCAATCGAGAACTACCGCGCGGCAAGGCATCACGCCGCGCGGTGCGGTGTGGCGCCACGATGATGAATCACGCCGTGCCAGAAGCGCACTGTCACAGCAACGCATCGCCAAAGCGCATGTACCAACAGCAGCAGCAGCAGCAGCACGGGAACTCAATGCAGCAGATGGGCATGCAGCAAAGTCAAGGCCAACCGGATGTCTATACCTTGGGAGAAACACAGCATCTGCTCTTGAGCCACCGGCAGAGCGAACAGAGCGACGGCGGAGGAGATCGTCTTCCCAGGTTATTCAACGAGGATCGCGACCACCGTGCTCAACCCTCGCAGGCGCAAGCAATGCTTTATCACAAACGAACACCCGAAGCCCCACCAACCTACGGCGTGCCGTCCATGGAGGTGATGGCCATGCAAATCCAAAAACTTTCGACTGATCTGCAGACCATGCACGCTTCAATGCGCGACCGCGACGAGGATCAGTCTTATTACTCAAAGCAAGCCTTTGAAAAGCTTTCGCGCATGCACCAGCTCATCACAAACAAAGAGAGACAGCTCATGGATAGAATCGCCGCCGTGCAGGAGCATCTTGGTACTGTGGACCAGAAGGGCCGCGAAAATGGTGAAAGACGCATTCGTCTTGCCGAAGAAAAGACGGAAATGGTTAAACAAGCATTTGAAAAGAGGGCTGGCATGGCGGAAATGGGTGTTGCTCGCGAGCGGCGCGAACGCATCGAGGCCGAAGAGCGCATCCGCGCCGATGTACGGGCCAAGCTTGAGCAGTTCGCATCGACAATCCGTGACAATGAAGCCCTGGTCAAGTCGGTTCAGACGCGCGCGAACCAGAGCGTTCAAGAATTGCAGACGGAACACCTGAAAAGTCAGCAGACGCTGAAAGACCACCTTCAGGACGCGCTTGTCACGCTTGCAAACCGCATCAAAAGCTTGCAAACAGCGCACAAACAGGCCGAGACACGCGCAGAGGACAAAACGCGCGAGGCCACGAAGCAAGTCTCCGATATGCTCAAAGCCGAAATCAAGGTCCGCAAATCAGCGCTCGCAAAGGTTGCCGAGGCGCTTGCGCAGCATGAAACCCTGGTGCGCCACGATATTGCGCAAATTGCAGCAAACGTGCATGCCAAACAAGAGCTTCACGGTTGCAAACTCGAAGAGTCGGAGGCAGCAGCAAATACGCGCCATGAGGCTTTCGCAAAAGATACAGAGGCAAGGCTGGCAGCACTGCAGCGCGATCGCGACAGCATCGAGGAGACCATGCACAATCACGTAGCTGATCTTGGGACCCGAATTGAGTCGCTACAGTCTTCGCTTGCCGCAGACAAAAAAACATTCAGCAACGAAGTGCGCGAGCTGTCCACGCACGCCACCTCGAGCGTGCAGGCGCTGCGGGCTGATGTTTTCGAGAAACTTGCCGGACTTGAGGACCGAATGATGCATACGCTAGAGGAGCGAATGTCAAAGTTCGAACGCTTGCTTAGCAACGAGCAGCTCGACCGTCACCAGCACTGCCAGAACGTCAAGAACGAAGTGACGGATCAACTCAAGCAATTGCGATTATTACACGCCGAGCAGGACAAGGACGTGCGCGCAGAGCTTGCGCAGACGCGAGAACACGTGCTTTCCGTGCTGGACGAGAGCTCCAAAACCCTTCAGGCCAGTCTCCAGTCGTCCTCAGACTATGCACGTGAGCACATTGAGCGTGTCGCCGCAAGTGCTTACGAAGCTACTGCAGAAGTCGATCGTTCGGCGCGCGAAGCTCTGGGCGCTCAAGCAGCTCAGCAGAAAGCGCTGCAAGAACGAATCGATAGTGTGCATGCGGATCTGGCAGCTGCAGATGATTGCGCGCGAGAAGAAATTCTTGCTCTTGGCAAGGACGTTGACGTCAAGCTCCAGCGGACGAGCAACAGACTCGATGGGGTCTACGGAGACTTGCAGCGCGAAATTGACCGGGCCACAAACAAGGATCTTGAACTTGCCGGTTCAGCCGCCGCAGCGCGCGCCGACTTGCAGACTGCCATTTCGGAATCTGCGTCGCGACTTTCCGCAACCATCGATGCCAAACTTGAGCAAGAACGCGTGCGCGCTTCAGCATACACAGACGCAGAAGTCTCAACTGCACGCGAGACATTGGCAGCAAGCATTGAAGCAGAAGCAAACTCTCGAACAGCGGCGGTACGCGGCATGCACGAAGACCTTTCTGCAGCCATTGCAGCAGCATCCGCCAAACTTCAGCAGGGCGCAGACGAGAATCTCGCAGCTGCTCGCGCATCGCTCGAAAGCGCGCTGCGAGACCAAGACAAGGCCCATTCTGAGGGCACAGCGCAGCTCTCCACAGTCCTGGAGGCTAGTGCTCACAGTTTGCGCGTTGACATTGAAAACGCACGCCAGGAGCTCAATGTGCGTGCTGCGCTTGATACTCTCTGCGCCAAAGTGGAACGCGAATCAGCGCTTGCGCAGATTGAACGTCAATCAACTGAGCTTGCAAATTTGCGAGAGGAATCACAGAGTGACACGAGTGCGATGAGAGCTCTTATTGCAGCCGAAGCGGCCACTCGCGAGACTGCGTTACAGACCGCTCACAAGGAAACCAAAAGTGCGCTCGACGCTCTGGCAGCATCACACAATGAGCGATTCGAACGAATGCAAGCCGAGTATGTAGCCATCAAAACGGAGACGGACAAGGCGATTGGTACTGTACGCGAGGAAGTTCACGAACAAAATACTGAGATGCGCAAGCAAGGTGAGGATCAGCACGCAAGCCTCTTCGAAAGGGTTGAGAAGCTTTCCACCGCGGTGACTTCCGGCAACGGAATGTTGGAAAAGAGAATCGACGACAGCGTCGCGGAGCTGCGTGAGGCTGTAAAGAATCAGGAAGGGGCTGTAGAGGCGGCTCAAGAAACGACAAGCGCATTGAGCATCCAGGTTGACAACCTTGCAGCTGCGATGCCAGACAGCAAGGCTCTCGCGCAACGGACTGAAAGTGTTTACGAAGAGCTCAGTGAGAAGTTAGCCGCAAAACAACAGGACGCTGGCTCGCTCGAAGTAGTGAACAAGCGAATCGGTGAAATGGGCGAGCAGCTAACGGGCTTGGACACATGGTGCTCGAGCGCGGCCACTTTTCAGACGGAAATTCATGGGCGCGTCACCAGTCTTGAGGAAGCCATACTCCTCATTGGCGGAGAGGGGCTCAAGACGGCGGCCGAGGTGCACTCTCTCGAGAACGAGGCAACGCGTGTTGAGAGCGCTGTTGAAAACCTCGAGCAGGCCGTGCTGCTCGTAGGCAACGAGGGTCTCGAGACTGCAGGAGAGGTACGAAATCTGCGAAACGAGACCGAAGCAGTAGGAAATGCTGTTGAGAACCTCGAGGAAGCGGTTTTACTTGTTGGTAATGAAGGCCTCGAGACTGCAGATGAGGTGCGCAATTTGAGGAACGAGACAGACGCGGTCGAGGATGCGGTCGGGAATCTCGAGGAAGCGGTTTTGCTTGTCGGCAATGAAGGACTCGAGACTGCAGATGAGGTGCGCAACCTTGAAAATAATGCCGAAGCGGTGGAGAATGCGGTAGAGAATCTCGAGGAAGCCGTCTTACTTGTTGGAAGCGAAGGCCTCGCGACCGCAGACGAAACGCGTGAGCTCTCCAAGGCAACGACATGATTCCTGCAGTCGGCGATGCTATGCTCAAACGTCTTTAAATTTCTGCGTTCAATCCGAGATCGGTGTCTTTACCTAGCTGGGAAAGGGCAAGTCAAAAGTATGTAACCTATTTTTACAAGAGTTAAAGTGAAATACCAAAGACAAATTAGAAAAGCATCATGCTTTTGCATTCCTTGAGCGAAAACGCCAAAAGATATGCTCTTTCCTTATGTGGCGAAACCGTGTCTACCCGCATCAACGATCCCGTAATCGTGAAGGAATTGTGGCAACGACGCTCTCGTACTCCGGACTTGCTAGAAACTCTTGGTATAGCTTTTCACGCATGTCTGCGAGAACTACAGTCCGTGCCCCTTCAATGAGCTGAATGCAGGCATCACGAGAAAACGTGTTCGATGATTCATCTGCAAGAACCCGGCGCAGATCTTCAGCTCGCGCCCGAACGGCGTTAATTCCAGAGACCTCGGAAGATGATAGTTTGGAGTCTGTGGGTCCATTTTCTTTTTCTTCTTCAAAGAGTCCCAAGAAACGATTGCTGATTTGCAAGATCCAATCCTTGCGCGAAAGAGCAGCAGCTGACCCTCGCAAAGGGCCCGTGGTTGAGGACCCCGAAGACGAGGTGACGGAGGCGCCTGAAAAGAGGCCACGCGCGCTGGGCCGCGCTGTGGCGCGCGAAAGGGGCGGGGCAATGCCGAGGACGTGCGAAGGCGAGATCATTGCGGCATGGTCGCGCTCGTCTACGGGAATCGCCGAGAATGCTGCGTGAGCTCGATCCAAGTCTACGCTAAAGGCCACGAGATCAGCATTGCGCTGACTGCGGGCCCCGAGGGCGGCGCGTTTTGCAAAGCGAAAGAGACGGTCGGCGCCGGCGTGTGTCGACAAGAGACCCTCGAGGCTTCCCATGGCTCGCTCAAGAATGGCTTCGTCGCGGATACACTGAGCTCGCTGGCCGTCCTCGATCATGCGCTCCGCGAGTCGAAAATTCTCATTGTCGGCCGCGAGACTAATGTTACGAGATATGGCATCAATCCACGCTTGCGCTTCGTCCTGTGTTTTCGAGCGAAATTGAACCACGTCTTTGGGAGTATCGATTTCGAAGCAGTGCTTGAGGCCGCCCAGCTCGCGCGGATTAATGGCCTTTACGCGCGTTTGCAAAAGTTTTATCACGTGGGCGTCGCTGTGGTCTAGATTAGAAAGGCAATGGACCAAATCGTCTTTACGCAGAACGCACCAGCGGCGCTGCCATTCGCGTGGATTTGCAGCGCTGCGCTGGAAAAGATACCCGTGTTTATCTCCGCGCCCGATTGTGTTAATGGGGAGGAATTCATATCTTGGTTTCCCGTTTGCTACAAAACCACCGCCTTGCGATGAACCTGCACTTGGGCTCATGAGTGACGCGGCTGGATTTGACGCTGATGTCCCTGCTGAGGAGATCGTGGATGAGAAGGAGCCGCTTGATCCTTCGCCAGCACCATCATTTCCCCTGCGTCGCGAAGCGCGCGGATTGTTCTGCCATGCTTCAAAGATGATTAGCGGACCTTCGTCGCGGAAGCGACTCACCTCGTCCTTGTGTAGAAAGCCAAAGCCAAACTCCAGACGCGTGTCCGTGCCTGGGGCGTTAGCCTCGCTGGCGCTGTCGAGGATTTCGTCTTGGCGAGCGTGAAGGGCACTGCGAACCATGAGAGGGCGGTCATCGGGGCCAAGTTCATCGAGTGTAACGATATTGGCGCGCTCAATTCCCGTCGCGCGCTCCCGCGTCACGGCAAGCGTCCAACTGTAGAGCGCGTACGAGGCTGTGTCTGCGTTGCTGATCTTGTTTCTGCGAGCAATGGCTTGCAGGACCTCGAGGGCGCGCACCTTGACGTGCAGCGACACGCTCTGCAGCGACCCGTCCCCATTCACCACCTCGATGATGAGAGCCATAGAATCCTCGCCGTGCTCCTCTTCGTCGACGTCGGTGCGCCCTCGTCCAGCGCACGCACGGTCTGCGTCTGCGTCTGCGTCTGCGGCTCGCTCGATCTCAAAAGGCTTGACCTCAAAAAGAGAGGCAGGCTAACCGGCCTTTCTGTGTCCAATAGACCTCTTTGCAGTTTGGCCCAAGCAAACACAGGCAAGAATGAAGTCGCCGCGAGAATGATGTGCTGGCTGTCCCTGACCAGAAACGCCTAACCGGGACAGAGCAAAATTGCTTGGAGTGTGAGGCTGTGCGTGTTCACATAGGGAAAGTTTCTTCTTGTGCTGGATGCTACTCAGAAATTGGTGTCGGCGACAGAAAAAGCTTCGCATCGTATTTTATGTCAGCGAGCATGCTCTCCATTCTCTTTTTGTAAAACAAAAAGCTTGTGCAGCACAGCTGCTCAAAAGCCTAGCTGGCGATTTTATTTCTTTTTCCTTTCGCCCAACCACTCTGCGCGCGGAAAGCATCATCGCAGTCGTAGAATCAATCTTTACCACCTTCTTTTTTCCCTGCTTATCTCCCCCTTTCCCCTTGAGTTCCGACTGATTGTCATGCCATTGCCATAGTTTCCGAAGCCATCTACAGGCCCTCTTGAAGATGACACTCTCTTTTGGTCTGACCGATTGCAGTCGTGGGGTCAATTCAATGTCTTTGCCCAAATGACCCGACTGACGCTCAACTGACTCTCTGTCACGAACCAAAAATTTTCCCACCACCTCTTTCTTTCCATGGCAATGAAAAAGGGTTGCGCGACGGTTTGTTTGACCAACGACGCAAGACAAACCAAGTACCGCGACGTGGCGGTGCGCGGCGGGTGCTGCGCGACCGCGGACAGCGCCGCAGCGCGGGGGCTCGGGCCGCATCACCTGTTCGCCAAAGCAGCTCTCACGCACTCTTTCGCATAAGCGCGCTGCGCCAGGCCCGGCTCGCGTTGGCTCGAGGGACACGCAACCCCTACCCGAAGGCGGCGGCCATGGCGGCGACCAAGACGCCCGTGGTCCAGGCCTATGAGGAGACCAAGGCGGAGCTGGCGGCGATGGAGTACTATGATTTTCTTGGGATTGAGTCCCTCGAGCTCGTTCGCAGTCTCCTGGCAGACCTCGTCATGACGACCACGAGCCACGAAAAGCAGCAGGAGAAGATCGAAACGATGGAACGCGAGCTCGCGCTCACGCAAGAGTCCGTGTTCACGCTGCGCAGAGAAAACTCCCGCTTGGTCCGCGAAAACAACCAGCTTCACATTGATATGATTCGACGCGCCGAGGATCTCGACGAACAGGAGCGCGCTCTTCAGGCCAAACTCCAAGAAGCCAACGATCGCACCTCGGAAGCCAAGTTTGCCGCGGACCAGTTCAAGCGGCGTCTCGACACCGCAGAACGCGCCCTGTCTGCCGCGCGGCAAGCCGGTACACAAAGCCAGCCCCCGTCGCCACCGAGGGCAGACTTGTCCATGAGCCAAGCGCTGGGAGAGGCGGCGCCTGTACCGGGGGCGCCAGGGCAACAGAGCGAGTCAGCTTCAGAGAGGAACGTGGCCATGCTCGAAGAGCGTCTCGCAGGAATTACGCGCGAAGCGAGTGAACTGCGCGGTAAGCTCGCCCATGTCTCCAAGCAGGTGGAGCTGCGCGACGCTGAAGTATTTCGGCTGGGCAAGGAGCTGGCAAGACGGGAATTTGCGCCCCAAAGTGCCGCGGCCAGCGCGACGGGGACGGCGGAAAACCCGGCTGCAGAGGGACCGGAACCTACGAGGCAATTACAGCAAGCACGCTTCGCAGATGAGAAAGTGGTTGCTCAGCTGTATGATCAGATTGACTTTCTCAGCGCCCAGCTTCAGGACAAGGAAAGCAAGCTGCAAAAGGCAGGTCTCGATGGAAAGCTGCTCGAACAGGCGCGCGCAGAGCTTAAACGCAAGGATAACGAACTAGCACAGGCAACGACGCGTCTTGGCGAAGCTGTGGCGGCTCGTGAGAAACTCAGCGACGAAAATAGCAAACGCAAGGCCAACGAGGCGGACGAAATTCGAAACGCTGCGCAAGAGGCACGGGACGCCCTCATGGACCCGCAGCGACTCGAGACGGCGCTCTCAGCCGCCAAGTCCGATGAGCTGGGCGCCTTGCTCGAGGCGTACCGCGAGGACAAATTGCGATTTGGGACGACCGTGCAGCGCCTGGAGCAATCTGCGGTAGAGTTTCGCACGCGCGCAGAGCAGCTTGAGCACGAACTTCATGAGCGCGTGGCGCTGCAGGTTAAAGCCGAGGAGGATGTACACAAAGCCCGGGCAGAACGGCAGCGCCTCGAAGGGGAGCTTGGCGACGCCCAACGCGCTTTAGCCAAGCTTCACGAAGCTCGTCTCTCAGCGGAAGAGACGTCTGCGGCGATGACGGGTGAAGTGGGAAGTCTCGAGCAGCTCGTGGAGGACCAGCGCGCCGACCTTGGCACACTACGTGGCGAACTGGAATGCGCTCGCACAGCGGAGCAAACCGCGCTTGCGGACCTTAAGCGGACCCAAGCAGAATTGGAAAGAAAAGAGCGAGAGGCAGGGGGTCTTCAAGACCGAATGAGGCACGCAGACCACGCCATGGAAAGCCTCGAGCAGGAGCGTGACGCATTGCAAAGACAAGTAGATCGCGTGCTTGCGGAGCTTCGTACGGTCAAGGTCGCGGCGCAAGACGCCCGAGCCGAAATTCAGGGCGCCAAATCTGAGGCCGACCACTACCAGGGTCGGTGCCGTGTCCTCGAAGACGAGGTACGCTCCCTCACGCAGCAGTTGGTGCGCAAGTCTGAGGAGTATCTTAAGGAGGCTGGCGTGCGTGCCGAGCTCGAGGAATTATCGACGCTACCCAGCGTCATTGGCGAGCTGGAGGAGCAAGTGGCGCGCTGGCGCGCTCGCGCCGCAGATTTGGACACTGAGTCGAAGCGTGTGGCCCGTGCCCTCGATTCTGCCCAGACCGAGATTCGCGAAACCAATGCGGAGCGAGAGCAACTGGAACGCGCTGTCGCGGATCTGCGCGCCGGGCGCGCTGAAGTGGCTGCGCAGCTGCGCGAGGCCCGTAACCAAGCCGAGGAAATGTCCGTCAAACTGGAGACTGTGACTGCCGACCGCGACAGCTTGGTCAAGCTGTCGAAAGCTTCATCGGAACAGCTCTCTCAGCGGACCGCGGCCTCGGCCGCTGCCGACGCGGAGATGGACCATTTTCGCCTCGAGGCACAGCGCGCCGAGGCCAAAGTGGAGGCTGCTGCACGGCGCGAGGCCGTACTGCGGGAGCAGCTGCAGTCGGCCCGGGACAATCTCGGGCGCGCCGAGGCGGCCAAGTTAGCTCTCGAGGAGAATTTGCAAACGGTGAAAACGGAGCGCGACAGGACGCGGGAGTCAGTGGCCGCACTCGAAAGGGAAGTCCAGCAACTCCGCGGGGAGGAGCGCGAGCTGAGCGAGTCGTTGCGAGGGTCAGAAGAGCGTGCTCGCGAGCTGGCAGCCCAGGTGGAAAGCGAAAGCAGAGAACGCAGCAAGCTCGCCGCGCACCTCGAGCAGTTCAAGACCGTTTTTTCTAAACTTGACGAAACTCGCGCAAATCTTCAGGACCGCGTCCGAGAATTGCACACCGCTCTACAAAAGGAAAAGGCCAACTTTGCCGCTCTCGAAAAGAACCAAAAGTCCGTCGAAGAGGTGGCGCGCGCGGCCACAGAGAAGCGCGGCCACTTGGAGCGCGCGCTGAAGGAGGCCAGGGATCACAACGAGCGGCTGGTTGCGCAACTCGAGTCGCGAAGCAAGGCCGCTCACGAGCTCGAGTCAGCCGTGAGCAAGCAGGAGCTCACCTACCGCGAGCTGGAGCAACGCCTTGGCGCCGCAAAGCGGCAGCTGCATGCACAAAGCCAGGCGCTCGAGACGCGGGATGGCGACCTGCAGGAGACACAAGAGGCCCTTGCGGCCGCCAAACGCACAATTGCGCATCTCGAGCAAATGTGCAAGGCTCGCACTTCGGAGCTCAAGTCTGCGGCGCAGGATCTGGCCAATATGACCCGAGAGAACCAGGCCGTGAATGCTTCGTGCCAGACACTACGCGTGGAGCGCGACCAGCTTCGCGTGCAGCTCAGCGAGGCGCTTGCCCGCGCCTCCCGCATGGACGGCCTTCTCGAGAGTGGTAAGCTGGAAAAGGCGGATCTCCTCAATGTGTATCGTCGAGCGTGCGACGAGAATGCGCGTCTCAAGCGTTTGGTGCACGAACTCAGCACGTCTCGCGCCAAGGCGGTCGGCGAGAACCAGGTCCAGGTCGCCGACACCTCGCGCTTGCGACAGCGTCTCGCCGAGTCTGAAGAGACTGTTCGCAAGCAGCAAGTTGACTTGCAGGCGTACGAGCGCCAAGTTGCCGAGCTTTCGCGCCAGATGCATTCAATTCAGTCGCGCCTTGATCTCTTTGAGGAGGAAAAGTCATTTGCTGAGCGCAGCGCCACCTCGGCGCGCGAGACGACGGCCAACTTGGCTCACCGCGAACAGACGCTCAAGTGGCAATTGGCACAGCAGCAGGCAGAGATTGACAAGCTCACCTTGCGCGTGTCCAAGCTTTCGGCCGACAATGAGGCCATGCACACGCAGCTTCTTATGGAGCGTCGCCGCTACCAGGATTTGGAGCTTGTTGTATCCAAGGCGCGGGCCGCGCAGGCCCAGGCTTCGCTTTCTGAAAAGGCACGCGCCGAAGAGCTCCATGCGCTCCGCACAACTTTGCTTGACCGCGAGCTCGAGGCCGAGCGATCATTTGCGGGCAGTACGGGCTCGCCACCTGGACGTCCAGCATCACGAGGCGAGCTCTTGCCTGCGTCCGCGCCGGGCACGCCGACTCCGGACACGCCTCCGCCGCAGCCCGCGAGATCCGCCCCCGGATCTCGAGGACGCGATCGACAGCAAGAGCAACAGCAACGTGTCAACGAAGAGGAGGAAGACGATCTCCCGGGTGCTCTTCCGGCTCGCTCGCCGCCGGTGTCCACCATGACGGCGCCCGCGAGCTCAGGTTTTGCAGAGGAGCTGCCAACGACGACTGCAGCTGCAACAGCGAAGACCGTCAGCAGCAGCAGCAGCAGCAGCAAGGAAGACCGTGGTGGCGAGGGCGTGAGCTCGTCTTCGCGGCCAAGGACGCCACCTTCCTCTCCAGAGCTGGATGAGCGAGGGGCTGGACGCCGCACGGGGACCATGGTGGCGGCGTCGCCGGTGTCGCCCTCGTTCAGCCGCGCGAGCTCGAGTGACCTGGACCATATGACCACCGAGCTGGAGGCCCTCATTTCCGATCAGTCGGAGATCATCCGGCGAATCCAGCGCGACAGACGTAGCTTCGGCCAGGTCGCCGCGGACGTGCGGCAAGACCTCGAGACCTCGCGGTCCCGAGCCTCCATCGCCGTCGCCCAGGCGCGCGCCGCAGGCGCGTTCACGTCCTCCTTCTCGCGCGACGACGACGAGCGCCCGAGCCTGCACGACCGGGACCCCCGTTGACTGATCAGATCGATCACCCAGGACAAAACGAAGCGGACGGGACCAAGGCCATCCATCCGGAGCGCCAGACCTCGTCCCGCGAGGACTTGTTCGGCCTCGCGCCTCCCACCCTCGGATCAGATCACGCCCCTCCTGCCAGGCTCCCTCTAAACTGGCTGCTGCACTGCTCGGCCCGAAGGAAGCCCTCCTACTACACATTACCAATACCACTAACTCGTAAATTCTACTTGCAACGGCGCGTGCAAGAAACCTTGCAAGGGTGAAAGAGAGAAATAAGAGAGAAAACGGGTGTGCGCTGCACGCGCCGCGCTGCCTGCACGTGCCGCAGTCTCGCTAAGCTGGGCGAGGCGAGGCGAGGCGAGGCAGCGAGGGCCGCCGCGTCGTGCACGCCGTGGCTCGCGTCGCCGTTGCAGCGCAGCGCGTCGCGTCGCAGCGCGGAAAGAGAGAAAGAGAGAAAGAAAGCGACGCGCCGAGGAGCGGCCTCGCGAGGAGCGGCGGGAGGTAGCAGCGGAGAGGCGGGAGGGAGGGAAAGGAAGGCAAAGCGGAAAAGCGACGGCGCGCGCCGCGGCCCCGGCGGGCGAGCGCGAGGCGCGGGACAGAGGGCGCGGCAAGACGGCGGCGGAGGAGGAGGAGGGCGAGGGCGCGGGCGGGCGGCGCAGAGCGCGCAGCGGCGGGATGTCGTTCAACCCGGCGCCGCCGACGGAGCCGCCTCCGAGCGCGGCGGGAAGGCGCGTGTCGGCGGCGAACAGAAGGTCGACGGCGAGCAGAAGGTCGACGGCGAGCTCGAAGCGGTCGTCGGTGTCGTCGGCGACGAGCGAAGCGGGCCCGCGCGTGCGGTTCCACTCGTCGCGGAGTCTGGTCGCCGTGAAGAACCTGCCCAGAAGAGAAGCGGACGAAGCCTGGGAGTCGCGCAAGGGGACGTGGGAGCCTGCACCGGAAGACGACTTTTTCTGGGATGGACAGGAACGTGCGTTTCGGGAGCACGAACTCACGCCCGACGAACTCGCCTCTGTTCTCAAGTCGCGCCGCAAATCAAGTCGTCTCAGTCTGGCGAGTTTGTTCTCTCGCACAAATTACAAAGCACGTGCTCGCCGCATGCTCGCCGAGCAAGGCACCTACAAAGACCCTCTCGAGCTCTTTGAAGAGACTCACACCGATGGGGAAGAAGACGAAGAAGGAGAAGGGGAAGGTTACTCCATGGATGAGGAGTCGGACAACGAGCATGACTCGCGTGGTCTCTACGCTTTGCACGCGCCCCCCCCACCGGATTTGATGCCCCAGAAAAGCGCGTTTCGCCAGCCGAAGAAACTGTCCAAAAAGCCTCGGCGCAAATCAAAACGTGCCTCCACCAAACCTCGCAAAAGCCTCTCGCTGCCGCGTGCGCTCAGTCTTGCGCGTGGAAGTATTGGCAGACATCGTGATTCTGTCTTTGATTTACGGCGCAGGCGGTTCATGCGGGAACTCACGGACAACGAGATCGCGATTGTATTCATTGTGCTCTTTGCATTTCTCTTTCTAATCTTCGGCGCTGGGCTATCGTTCATGACGTCGCCGCGAATTGCCTTTCTGACTTCCCTTTCACTGTTTACGGTCTCTGCGATGCTTACTCCAGTGGTTCTGCGGAAACTTCCCGATCATCTCGCGCTCAGGATTCGCCAGGCGCTTGCGGAAATCACCGTTCAGACTGAATAAAGAGAGTCGTCAGGCGCTGGCAGAAATCACAGTCCAGACTGAATAAAGAGAGTCGTCAGGCGCTGGCAGAATGGACTGTTTATCTTACGGTTTTCTAATGATGAGAGTCGTTTGGCGCGTCGATCAGGCGCTGGCAAATGTTACCGTTTGCGTACATACAATACGGAATAATAATGAGTCGTCAGGGGCTCGCAGAATCCAACGTTTGCAAAACGAATTAACCAGAGTCGCCAGCCGTGCCGCTAGCAAAAGTCACTGTTCGTTATACGGAACAAAGAGACGGGCACTTCGAGTCGCCTCACACAATTCAGAGCATTTTGTCCTCTCACTCACTGATATTTGAACGCACTCCACGGAAACCAAAATTAATCTTGACCATAATTTGTGGATAACCTCGACTTGCCCATTGACTGAGCCTTTCGCTTGCTTCTAAAGTTTTTACTTCTTCAACGCCACGTCGTAGGAGCCCAAGATCGGTCTCGGAGAGATCGTTCGCATTCCCCTCATTCCCTCCGAAGCACACCAAGATTTTTTTTTCCATAACCGATTGATTGAACAGAACTTGAAGAAGAAGAAGAAGAAGAAGAAGAAGGAGAGGCCTCGCGACCGAAGGCGGCCGTGAAGGGGTGAATTCTACGCTGCGCGCGGAGAAGCCACCATGTCAACGACACGCTTCCTCCTGCACGTGAGCATTCTCGTGGCTGTGCGCAACGTTGGCGCACAACTGAGCCCGATCATGGACTGCGACGAGACTTTCAACTACTGGGAGCCGCTGCACTATCTCCTCTACGGCCGCGGTCTACAAACCTGGGAGTAAGTTGGCGTTGGAGACCTTGCACTGCATGCCCAGCGTCCTGTCGTTGCGACAATGCACACGCTAACATGATTCGCTCGCTTCGCAAAACAAAAACAGGTACAGTCCAGCATACGCGCTACGGTCGTACGCCTATCTTGGCGTCAATGGCCTACTCGGCGCGCCCGCGTATCTGCGCCATGCGGCCGGGAGCGAAACAGAAAAGGCCCTGGTGTTCTTCACGATTCGCGCCGGTCTTGGTCTTCTTTCCGCCGTCGGCGAGGCGCTCCTCTGCGATGCGGCCCGTAGCCGCTTTGGGCCAAGGGTGTCGTGGCTCACTTTTCTGTTTCTCGCAACGAACGCTGGCATGTTTCACGCAAGCGTTGCGCTCCTGCCTAGCTCTGCGTGCATGCTCATGGTTCTTTACGGCTTTGCCGCATGGTTTTCGGAGCGCCACCTCCTGGGCCTCTTTTGCGGCGCGGCAGCGGTCCTCCTTTGCTGGCCCTTTTCGGCGCTCATGTTTGTCCCCATGGGATTGCACGCTCTTTATGCGCGAGGTTTCATGCCGGTCTTGTTCACCGCAATCACCTCCCTTGCTCTCTTTGTGGGTATTCCCGTACTCGTCGACTCGGCACTATATGGCAAGCCGACGTTTGCGATTGGCAATCTGATCCTTTACAACGTACTGGGCCATGGGGGCGGCGGCCAAGGTGCTGACTTGTATGGAACAGAGCCCTGGACCTTTTATTTGCGCAACCTGATCCTCAATTTGAATTTGGTGGCGCTCTTGGCCTTTGCGTCACCCGTTGTGGTACTTGCACTTTGGCCGTATCAAAAAATCCCCAAACCGTTCCCGACCTCGGCCCGCATGGTGCTCGTCTATCTGTCTCCGGCCTTTGCGTCGTTGGCACTCTTTACGTCCATGCCGCACAAGGAAGAGCGATTTCTGTCTATGGTGTACCCGGTGCTATGCGTGGGCGCGGCGCTTTCGGCGCATCTCGTACTCGAGTTCATTACGGGGGCAGTGCCCTCAAGCGTGTCGGCGCTTCGCGGAATTATTCGTCTTGGTTGGGTCAACATTGTTCTCCTGAGCTGTCTCCTGTCCGTGTGCCGAAGTGCCGGTTTGTATGTCAACTTTTCCGCTCCTCTTCGCGTCTTTGGCGCGCTACAGACTGTCCCCGAGGCCTCAAAGCTAGCGCCAGCTTCGACCAATGACATGCTCACAGTCTGCGTTGGCAAGGAATGGTACCGCTATCCGTCAAGCTTCCTGCTCCCTGCAAACGCAAGAGTGGCTTGGACACGTAACGAATTTCGTGGTGTCATGCCCCAAGAGTTTTCTCCGTGGCCGAATGGAACACGGGAGGTCCACGCGCACTTTAATGACCAAAATGCGGACGAGTCTTCTGCGTACGTGCCTGTTGACACGTGCGACTTTGCAGTAGATCTTGCGGTTGGAAAGGATTATGGAGATATTGGAGACTGGACCCGAGGCGGCGACGGCAAGCAACGCTGGGAGAAGGTGTTTTGCGCCCCATTTATGGACGCGAGTCGATCGCCCGTTTACATTCGTTCCTTTTACGTGCCTCATTTCTCGGAGAAGCGCAATCGATATGCTGAATTCTGTCTTCTTCGTGCAAGCCAGCAGGAGTGAAGTTGTGAAACGTAGTGGAACGAATGATTGATTTGAAATGCCAACTTGTTCTGACCATGCACGTGTTCTTGTCGGGTTCTCGATCCGTGTCTTGACGCAAAACGTTGAAATGCTGAGGAGGTCGACACAGACAAAAGGAGAGGCAAGTGAATAAGAGATGACGATGCACCCAAACGCAATTGAAAGTAGGCCTATGAACAGAAAATCCACTCCTTTGTCTTTGGGTTGAAAGAACATTATGTTTTTAAAGGAGAGCCAAAAGCTCGTAGATTGCGTCGATGGTGTACTGTGCGAATTCGCGGTCAAAGAGCGTGCGAACATGCGTCGCACGGGTATCGTTGACCCAAATTACTTGCCCATCGGGCGAGAGGTCGACCATCTCGGCGCCGCCCTCGAGGTTATCCGCATGAATGCCCTCTTGAGGAAGCACGATGCGTTCCGGAAAGTCAAAGTTCTTTTCCTCGCCCTCAAGATTGCCGACCGTCGAACAGCTTACGCCCCACCGCGTGAACTCGTCAATCCGCGTGCGATAGTAGTGGGACTTGTGCAGATTGGCCACATACTCGGCTTGAACATCTTCAGGGAGGTACTCGAGCTCTCCAAACGAGGTAAGGAATCCAAAAATCCCTTCGAGAATGCGTGAGACCCCCATTTCCGAAGTGATGAGGCCCAAATTGTACACAGCTGGGCTCGAATACTCTTTGTTCGGATCACACCACTGTGTCACGTTTGGATTGACCTGATCAATGTAGACAATGCCCTTGATGCGAGTTTCCTCGCCCATTCGCACGAGATCGCGGTGAAGGACGCGCGAGTTGAACCCGAAAAAGCTGTGCCCCACGTAGACAAAGTCAGAGATCCCAAGCTCAGTGAGAAGATCATACTCTTCGGATGCAATTTGAATGGATGTGCGAGGAAGAGGACCAAACGCAGAGCTTTGGCCCGTTCCCGCGCGATCGTACGAGCACGTGCGGTATCCGGCCGCTGAAAGGTTGCGCTGGACCCATGAAAAATCAAGAGAGTTACCGCCAAGGCCATGGCCGAAAAAGATGGATGGCTCGCCGGGGATTCCCGGACCTTCGCAGCGCGCAAAAATTCGATGTCCCTGAATCTCATAAAAGGTGTCCTCCCCGGGGTAAAAGGCCTTCTTTTCACTGGCAAGCAGAATTGTGTGGATCGAAGCAAGCGCGACTAGAATCACAAGTGTCAAGATGCCACAGCATCCGCAGCAAGCACCTGCCTTTTGCTTGATCGACGATTCGTCTCCTCCAAATTTGGCTGTCTCCACGTCACGTGGTACGATGCTCCTGTCTTCTGCGTTTTCGGCACCGGTGAATTTAAGAGCCGTCCAGTACAGCAAAAGAACGTGGGCGGCAGCAACGGCGACAATCTTGAGCGGAGCACCTTGCTCCACATCAGGCAACAACGCCCAGTATGCCGCGGCCACAAAGCCTGCAAAAGACATTACGCCGGCGAACCCGAGCAGTGCTCCGTGCAGCTTGTTGGGCGCCAAATCTCGGCGGAAGGCCAAGCCAACGTTGAGCCCCGCCACCGAGCCATACAGTGCCCATACTGCGGTTCCATACGAGTAGAAGACCTCGGCGAACGCGAGCACGGACACCAGCAGGAGCACGAAGCTCGCGACAAGGGCGACTACGCCTCGGTTTGCGTTCGACACCATGGTCATCCAGTTTGCGGTTTGCTTTCCATCCGCCTCTGCCTTGCTCCATGCACCGCATCGCCGGCGGAAGCTGGCGTGATGGTGGTGACACTTTGTCGCCAAGCCACCATGCCACCGTACCTGCCGTGCTTTACACCGCACCTCATAAGATGTTAGTAAAGTTCACTTGCATAGCACCCCACTTGCACGCGTGCGTGCACCGCAGGCGCTGGAGGCGTGCCGATAGTCGTTAGGTAGTAGGTATAAATTGTTGGTTTGAGGTCGGTAGGTATAGATAGGCTTCAGGGGGGGAGTGGCCAGGCGCTGTATGCGTCATAAACGCCTCCCCGCACCACGGGCTCGAGAGCTGGGCCCGAGCAAGCGATTCGCGTGTCGCTCTCAGCCTTGGAGGCAGGCCATGGGACGGCTGTCGCAGTCGACACGTCCACCAAGGCGAGTGCCTGCCGCAGCCGCCGGGGACACAGCTTGCTGCGAGAGAGACTGCTGTCAGTGAGTTTGCCGACAGGGACTAGACTCGGCGGGCGATGGCGATTTTACGCACGCACGCCGGCCCGGGTCTCCCAACTTACGGCCAGTCTAAAAACGAAGAAGGGAGGGGCCGTCACTTTGGTGCACATCGATCGATGGATCGCATCGTAAGCAAGCAGGACAAGAGCGCGCGAGCAAGCGAAATGAGGTTGCTTCCTGTCGGCTTTGCCGCTGCTAACTGTAGCCTGCATATCTCTGCTTATAGCGTATAATCTTTTGGTTTATACTTCGTTAAAACAAGCATGCCACGTGATGGTTCTTCTCGCTGTTGCTCATGCAAGGTGAAACTTTTGAGACAGAGCCGTCGCGACGAAGGAGTCTAATTTTTCTGCCTTTTATTCCATGGCGTGGTGAACACTTTTGAGACAGAGCCGTCGCGACGATGGAGTCTATTTTTGCTGCTTTTTACATCATGGCGTGGAAGCTTTCGGACCAGAAAGTCGTCACATCTCTTGCGCATTCTTGACCAACCAACCTTCCATCGCATATACATCTATCCCCTCGTCATATTACCTTGCGTGCGTGCAAGTTGAAAGTTAACAATTTTGGGCAAGAAGGCAAGATAATGAACCTTTTGCCTTTGTTTTGCGACCTGCCTTCGAGCTGTTGAAGGGCCCCGTGCGCATACGCACGCACGTCGATTCGACAACACGCGGTCTCATCAACCAGTGCAACGATAATATCCATCAAAGTGCATCATCTGCGGCGCCGCCCGTGGGCCAACGCCACTATGGTCGTGGCCCGGGCCTTCCCATCCCGCTCCGTCTCGTCAAGTGCTGGTTGCTGCCCCTTCGCGCAAGCGAAACGGGTAGAGGTCCGGCTATACCCAGCCATCACTGGCATGGCGGGACAAAACGGGTAGAGATTTGTGAGAATCAACCCCGGCGCACGGGAAACAAAGACCCACTGGACGTGCATGGCCTGGCCGCTGGCGACATCTCACGTCCGCTTTCAACTGTCTGTTGAGCCTCATTGTCGAGGTGGTGGTGGCGACGGCGGTGCCTTCGCGAGACGGCAGCAAGAAGTCCTCGGCCTCGTCACCGGGGACTTTCTCAACTTCCATATCTGTTCCCTACCGCAAAAAAAGCTGGGGAGCGGGGCGTTACAACAGAAGAGGCCCGGACGCGCCGGTGGTGGAAGATGATCCTCCATGTTAAAGAGCATGGTCAGTGCATTGCACCCATCCTCATGGTGCATGCCGCGCTGCCTAACAAGCCGTTTCACGGACAGACGCTCGAGATCTGGCAATGAGGGGGGAAAAGAGAAACAGATCCCCAAGGGGGGAGGGGAACACGACAATGTTCGCCCCAAACAAGAGCGCACGCGTGGCGGCCGCGCCCGAGGCGTTGTTCACCGAAACTGCAAGCAACACATCTGCTGACACCACGTCCTCCACCAGCGATTTATCTGGCCTCAACAAGCGAACCGAGGACAGTGCAAAGAAAATTGGACATATGCGCGTCATCATGCTTGAAGCAAAGTATCGAGATTTCATCGCGATCGACCCAGCAAATAACCTTGCAAGCCGCTTCTTTGGACGCAGACTTGGAGCCAAGATTTTCAATTTTACCCGAACGTCACGAGCAATGCGCGTGCTGCTGGCGATGTGGGTGCTTGCAATAATTGGTGCCCTGCTAATGCTGACAGGCCACATTCCTCAAAACAATTTGATTGTCCTCGTCGCCCTTCCGTATTTTATAATATCTCGCGGTGCTCTTCACACATTTCTTTTGAAACGACTTCTTTTTTCCTTCGAGGCAATATATCTCTTTATGTTGTCAGTCGTTGTACTATTACTGCATTCGGAGATGCTGTCAAAAGCGTCATTCGCGCTTCCATTACTAATGTTTTGTGTTGTAACAGACATCCTCGTGATCGACGCGCAACTCATTCCCTCGCGGCGAAAATTCTTTCTGTGCATTGCAGTATCAATCATTGAGCTACTTCGACTCGCAGAGCTCCTCAAGGGTCATTTGACCAATAGCCAGGGCGCTATCGTTATTCAATTTGGTAGCGTCGAATGCAAAGTCTCGACGAGTGCCACCCTTTTTGTCTCGAGTTTCTTTCTCACATCCTTTGGACTTCGAGGCGCAGCTACTCTTTACCAGAGACCGTATTCCCTTCTAATTCTCAAGTCGCGTCTTTGTACGGCCAAAGTGGAGCGAGAAAGCCTGAAATCGCATCTTTCACGTGGTTTGCGCGGCCTGAGCACAAGCCTTGGCGAGGTTCCCTTGATGGAAACTGTCGCTGGCAATGACAATGACGTACTCCAACCCATCTTCTGGATTGATCCTGCGGTAGGTTTCGAAACGCTTCCTAGCAAGATTATTGACGCAAGCCACGCAACATCGCCTGACGACAAAGCAAGAAGTCTGGCGAGCAACATCAGCCAGCTTTCGCCTGCGCTGCAGGAACAAAAGGTGTTTGTTCTCATGGCAAGAGAAACAAGACTGTACCCTCAACGGCTTCTCTCGGATGAGACAATCCTTCGTCGCGTTCTGGGTAAACGTACCGCTCATAGAATATGGTCGATTCTCAGATCTCCAGTGCTTGCATTATCGCAAGTTTTGGCAGGGATTGTGGCAGCGGGAGTGATCACTCTCATCAACTTTGGACAAATCCCCGCAAAGGGGTATGCTTGGAGCTCCTTGCTCGCGTTACCACCGATCGCGATTTTTCTTTCACATTGCAATTGCAAAATTGCGCTTGACGTACTGCGTCAATTCGAGACCTTTGTTCTGCTTCTCGGGCTCATCATGTGGGTTGTGGCCATGTTTCTGGCACAAGAAGAAAAAGGCCGCCGCGTCATTACCTGTACGACCTTTTCAATTCTTCTTGTGGCAATCTTTCTTGATAGTGCACATCCTACTTTGCAGAGCACCCAGGCGATTGGCATTGCTTATGCCATTGGCTTTGCGGCCTTGCCGATTTCGTGGCGAATGTTTGGTGTTTTGGACGAGGATGCGGCCGAGGTCGATTCCACCAGCTGCGTGACCTTCACTGATATGCGACTGTTCTCCTTCGTGAGCTTCATGGTCAAAAATCTTTTCAACAAAATCCGTAGTCCCGATAGCAAAGTCCTTCTCAAAGCTGGTCTCGAAGTGCGGGAAGCCTCGCTTGCTGACATCCATACTCTTTGGACGGCGGCTCACCATAAAGCGCGTTCCAGCATACTATGATTCCGAAACGTAAGAAAGAAGTCTGACAGCTTTCAAAAGCTTTTGGGAACTCTAGCAAAATACGTGCGCGTCCGCGGTGGATGGACATGCATCAAGGACGTCTTTTGGTAACATACAGAACTTCAACATCTTTCCTCCCCTCTCCAAACCCCCCAAAGAGGAGTTGTTGTTGTGGGGAAGGGGGGTTAGAGAATCTGATCCAGCCAGCCCATCGATCCACAATATCAGGAATGCAGCTCGAGTTTATTCGCTTCAAGGCTTCAGTCTCGTGGACACGGAGGGCAGCCCGGGCCTTGCCTCCCTCGCTCTTCGAGTCCTCTTTTTACTCGGAGTGCTAGCGCCATCTTGCGCTCAAGATCTTTCCCCAACCTTCCCACACCAGCGCCGCCACCACCACCACCAAACCAAAACAAGCGACTCGGACTCGGACTCGATCCAAGCAAAGATACTACTCGTCGAAAGCCTCAACGGGCGGCGTGGAAAGGGCTCTCTGGTACTCGCTGCGGCGGGCCGCGTACGCGCGACGGGACGGAAGCGTCGATTGCCAAGTTGTTGGCTCTCGCGTCCTGTTGCAGAGCGAGCGAGCGAGCGAGCCACAAGATTGAGCAAGGACGATGAAGTCTGCTTCGGAGCGGCTCCAGTCGCTGCGCAAACTCATGGAGAAGCAGCGGTTAAGCGCCTACGTTGTGCCTTCGCAGGACGCACACATGTCAGAGTACGTGGCAGACGTAGATGCAAAGAGGGCGTACCTTTCTTCATTTACCGGATCTGCAGGGACAGCCGTCGTGACCAAGAACGAGGCACTCTTGTGGACCGATGGACGCTACTACGAGCAAGCCGAGCAACAGCTCTCTGCTTCTGCAGGCTGGAAACTTATGCGCGATATCTCTGCTCCGTCCGTGCCAGAGTACCTCCGTAAAGTGCTCGACGATGGTGCGCAGGTCGGTATTCACGGGGATCTC